>PVJC01024333.1:0-27205 GCA_004026665.1 Murina feae
CCTCTAACCGCTTCTGCCTGCCAGCCTGATCCTCCTAACTGCTCTCCCCTGCTGGCCTGATCCTCCTAACTGCTCTCCCCTGCTGACCTGATTGCCCCTAACCGCCTCTGCCTCAGTCCCCACCACTGTGGCTTTGTCCAGAAGGACATCCAGAAGGATGTCTGGAAGATGTCCAGTCTAATTAGCATATTACCCTTTTATTAGTATAGATAGTAAATTACCTTTCTTCTAATTAAGTTGATAGTAAATGTGAATAGAAATTCTTCATTATGTCACTCCAGACTGAGAGACTATATAGTAAAGTATATCAATTTTAGATAGCAAAATTTGTTATGAATGTTGGTTTTATCATGTTTTATTTTTACATCCCTTTTTCAATATTGGTTACCACCCTTTCTACCAGTGGGCTAAAATCCAAATATTTCAAAACGTCAAATTTAGACTCTGACTTAAACTATACTGGGGATTTGTCTGGTCTTCACTCTTGTAATTTCAAATAAAGCAAACAGTTGTTTATAAATTTGGTCTTTGACTGACTGACCATGCCACTCCTTAAATTATTCTTGAAACACAGCTCCCATTAACTCCTCATACTCAGCCCAATCTTTATCTCCAGACCTTCTCCCATAACCTATCACCAAATTAGGTGAGACTGGACATCAGATAGACATGGTTAGATGGATAAAGATACCAGGTAAGAAAGATGATGTTTTAACACAGTGATGTGCATAGAAGGTGATCACTAAATGTTCATAGAATGCATGAAGAAATTGAGGAAATACTTTTATTTTACATAATAGGGATACCAGTGTGTTTCAAGACATATAGTAGCTTTCAATAGCAATTGTGTTCCAATGCAGACCCATTTTGATTTTGATCTACATAAAATCAATCTGCAACACTTTATATGGCTTTCTAATATAACATTTATTATCTTTTCTTATGGCTATTTATTTAATTACTTTCTTGTCACTTTCCTGGTTAACAAAGTTATACAATATAGCATTTCTAGTCATTCTTGATGTTCACTTCTTTTGTACACTGCATTTTTAACCAGGCTCCTAATATACACTATAAAAATACTCATATTTCAAGTATTTCTAATGGAGTTATCATAAGTAGAGTAGTTTCCCTCTTGAGGATTATAACACTATTTGATTTAATTAAATGGATCAAATTAAAGCAAATGGTAGAATAACCCCCAGAGTAATGTATTTTCCAGTTATGGAAACTGCTGTTTCAGTGCAAGATGGCTCACACACTCCATTTGCAATGTTTTCAGATCTCACTTTGTAACAGTTTACAATTACTCCAAATAAAATAAGTGCTAACAATTTTAGAAATTTTAGTTACTGTAAAGTTTATCTCTTTAATACTAAATAAAAGAATTTATAATTATTGTTTTATTGCCCTGAGTTAAAATTGCACTATACAGTTAAATACTTAAATGCATAGATACTTCAAAAGTTGAAAAAAAATGTAGAATATGATGTATTTTCTTTAATTTCAAATATACTGTGAAGACACATCCCTGCTTAAGAGCTAAGAAATATTGAATGTGATAGGTGGAAATGTGTAACTCTTACACTATAATGTATTGAGTGTTAATAAAATAATGTTTCAAAAATAATAAATATTGTAAGACTTCAAACCTCTTACTTTACTCTCAATTTTTAGACACCTAAATTAGTGCATGTTGTTGTTATCCTGCTTAACATTTATTTTCATTTCTTAATATATTTGGATGTTTGAGGAAACTCACATAATCTCTCCATTATAATATGTCTATCCTCTGTCATAGGTATCTAAATAAGCTGCAGTATTAACTTTGTCCATAATTGTAAACCATGTATATTAAACTGGATCTCCATATTATATAGTCTGCAGCTTATGTTGTAAACACTGTTAAGTGAATAAGTTATAAATGATGTAGAAATAATTTCTAATAGTCTCACAACTTTCAGGAAAATTGCACTAGACTGCAGATACAAAGATTGTTTTCTAGCTTAGCTTCAGCTACTGACTATATGATCTGAGAAAAGTCATTACATTTTCCATTCTCATTTGCCATTATATATTGAATGATGGGGGAAAGAGCAGAAAGAATGTATGAAGACGCTGTGAAAAGTGAGAACAATGACCATCATGCATCCTAAAAAATGACAGGGGGAAGAAAAAACTAATTATAAACTAAATGTCTCTATTTCAACATAGTAATATAATGAATTTCTGTATTGATGAAGCTCTAGTTATTAAGTTTTTAGATTATTCACAAAACATTTATATTGATTTATGCTATGTTCTTATAGATGTCTGTGATATCACCAAAGAAGAAATTTTATTCTTTTCATTTTAGAAAGGAGGCTATATGTCAGCTTAGGAAATGCAGCTCTATGTTAGATGCCAAGCTAGAGACGGGAGTGCAGGGTTGCTTGCACTGTTCTTTCTCATCATCTGATTAATTCAGAATAACTGAGAACTTGTGTGGTTTACCCATTATCAGAGGGCAGCCTCTTACTATTTACATGGCTGAAGCACTTAACACTGCCTATTATGCAGGTTCCAAATGCTATAGTCTTTTTCGCCCCTGGGGTGACAAGTATGTAAGGTACCTTTCCTAAAGCAGAGCTAAGAAAGGCTTCTGAGGCAGCCAATGCCTGTCACTTTCATACCTTCCAAATAGGAGCAATGCTTGAAATGGTGGGCCACCTGTTAGCCTAGGCAGGAAAAACCAATTATATCAAGAAGCAAATAGATTAAAAGTTCAGGGAGAGATAGAAGGCTTGGAAATCCCAGTGAAATTATAAAGCAGCTACAGCAAGAATAGCAGAAAGATAAAGCTGAAAGGGGGCATGATGGCAGTGAAGGCTCAGCAGTGGTCACGGTGTGATTCTGGGCACACCCTTGCTACAGACGATAGTCATCACTTTTGCCTCATGCTATAGGAAAAATTAGTAAGTATTGTTTTATTGTTGTTGTTTTGTTTTGTTTTAGATTATGCGTGTGCGTGGGTGCATGGGTGTGTATGTGTCTTCGTTGCAGGTGGTATAATCTAAGTTATTCGTAAAATAGATTGACATGGAAATGCTAAATACATTTTTGGGGAGATTAGGCTGATCAGAAACTGAGATTGGTGATTAGTAACACTACCCGCTATCCAGTTATTTATTCAAGATGGTGGGCAGTAAATCTTCCTCCTCTGTTTAAATTGATGAAATGTTTGCTTCTCACCATTCCACAGCAAACCACCATTATCTCTCAGAAAGTCCGTCCTTTCCAGGTGGGTTTACTTGCTTCTAATCTTGTGTTTCACTGAATTATTCCATATGCAGTGAGTGTTTTCATGAAAGAGAGAGGAGAGAGAGCAAATTTGGCACACTACCTTACTGTTGAAAAACTTTCCTATTTACCCATTATCCTTAGTGTAAAGCACACACTAGTCCACATGGATTTATAAGGCTGTCTATACCCAGCCTGCTTTACCATCTTTTCCCCAAATTGTCCTGCTCTCCACATTCTCTGCTAAACTGTAAATCTATTAGTTTCTTGAACATAGTATACTCTCACTTACCTGCTGACTTGTTGTTGCTTTGCCCTGTGCATGGATCACTTTTTTTTTGTATCTTTATAAATTATTTTATTTTTATTTGTTTTATTTTTTCTTCTTTATTGATTAAGGTATTACATATGTGTCCTTATCCCCCCAACCCACCCACCCCCACTCATACCCTCAGCCCCCCGGTGTCTGTATCCATTGGTTATACTTATATGCACACACACACATCCTTTGGTTGATCTCTCCCCCTCCCCCTCCCCTACCTTCCCTCTGAGGTTTGAGCATCTGATCGATGCTTCTCTGTCTCTGGTGGATTAGTTTCTTTAATGTTATGTTTTCTGTTAACCTTATAACATTGTCAAGAAAAATTTTCAATGAATGCTGAACTAACTTGACTAAACTGGTATATCCTCCCATTATGCGCTGTATATTCCTTTCAATACCCTTTTGGTGATGAAGTATTATTTAATATCAGATTTATTCCTAAAGCATTTGAGCTCTAGGAAGGTTGCAAATATACCATGTTTCAAAAAGAACTCAAGTAAGTTGCTCATGATTAGATATTTAGTCATACACGAAGGCCCTCTATGAAATTTTAGGCTGTGTGTAAATGTCCTTGAGGAATGCCTAGAATGAAAAAAAAAAAAAAAAACGTAAGCAGTTGCTAGAAAGAGTGGTAGATGCTGAAGTATTCAGATGGTATGAGCCTCTAGGAAGAAGGTTTGTACTGGGATGAAAAGCATCACCTTGGGAACTTCTCCCAAAGGGGAGTTATAGTCACTCTAGAAAAATCTCAGCAGATAGACACGTTTTATGAAAGCAAGGAAAAGGAGGCACTATGGGCATAAGTGTTAGGAATCTGAAAAAAGGGCTTCCAGATTCTGTTGTAGATGAGTTGGCTCTAGAATTTAAACAGGTAAGAAAAGTCTATGGAATGGCAGATAGGGGTCAGCTTACAAGAGACCTAATGAGCCTCTGAAAGAACACATCATGAGAGAAGAGTAGGTCAAAATAAGCTTCATGAAATGAGAATTTCTCTATATCAAACAGATGACTTCATTTAAATATAATTTATACTGTTTAAAACAGATATTGTTATTCCCCAAATAAACATCAATAGTCAAATTATTGGAAATCAACCCTATGTACGCATGTGATGACTTAGGATTCTTACTTATTTTAGAGACTGCTTCTAGCTACATAGTGCATGAATATACCCACAACTTTTTGATGCCAGAATCATGCTACTACTTTTTCATCAAAGCTCTATAATACACTTGAAACATAGTATCACAAATTTCTCCTCTACTGATTATTACTTTTTAATAGATCTAATTTTTGTGTTTTAAATCTTTTAGAAGACTTTTGAATCATTTTTATATTCCAATAAAATTGTATTAAATTACTGTTTGAATCATATGAAATCTAAATGTACCTCTATATTAGAAAAGCTTCATAACATCACATATTCTTCCCATTATAAATCATGTTTTTTCATTTACTCATAAGCTTCTATATTACTATGTAATTATTTTGCCTATACTGCTATGGATTTGGACATTTCTTATTAAAGGAACAAAAGTTAACAAAATAAAATGAAATAGAAACTATAGAAGTGAAACATAAATTGTCTTTTATAAAATAGTAGGAGCCCAGTGCACAAAATTTATGCACTGGGGGGGGGGGAGATTTCCTCAGCCCAGCTTGCCCCCTCTCACATATTGGGAGCCCTGCCCTCAGGGGGTGTCCTACTGATGGCTTAGGCCCGCTCCCTGCTCTTCTTGGGGAGAGGGCCTAAGCCGCAGTCTGGCCTCCCTTTGTGGGAGGTGACCAGGCTAATCGGGGAAAGGCACCACTCCCATCACCCCGCTGCTGTAGCCATTGTCAGTCACCACAGCCACCAAGGTGTTTTCATCAACACAGACTCCAGTCCCTTCACTTTCTTTAGGCATTTTCAAGATGTGTCTTTCATAGGATATGACATTTCTTTCTTTTTCTTTTTTATCCTCACCTGAGAAGGGAAAAACAGAGAGAAACATCAAAGTGAGAGGTAAACTTTGATTGGTTGCCTCCTGCATATGCCCTGACCTGGGCCCTGGCCAGGGAGGAACCTGCAACCTAGGTACATGCCCTTGGTCAGAATTGAACCCAGACCCTACAGTCAGCAGGCTGAGGCATTATGCACTGAGCCAAACTGGCTAGGGCAGGATATGAGATTTCTTAGCCCTCCAGCAGTGGACCTTCACTTTTTTCTCTAGGAGTGTGGTGGAAAAACCCTAGATTGCCTTTAGGGATTCTTATTACCCAAGTCACTAAGAATATTACCAGTGGCATACAGGGAGCTTAGCCAATGAGCAGTAAGAAAAGGTGTTTCCTCTGTAGTTCACTCTGATCATCAGCTCCACCCCTACCCCTCCAATCCCAGCTCCACCCTTGCCAAGGCCTATAACCTCTGGCTGAGGCTGCAGGCCTGGGCAGAAGACCCCCAGATGCCTGTGATCACTGGCTATGCCCCTGCTCAGGCCTGCAGTCTCTGCCTGAGGCTGCAGGCCTGGACAGAAGATCCCCAAGCCCTTCCGATCGCTGCCTTCACAGAGCCCAGGCCTCTGCATTCACCGCTCTGATCCTGCCCCCTGCTATTGCTGGCTCTGCCCTTGCCCCACTGCCAGCCTCTGGCCAAGGCTACAGACTTGGATAGAGGACCCCAGGCCCCTGCTTTGCCAGCTCCACCAGTGCCAAGATCCCTGAGATTGCAAGCTCCACCCCTACCTCTCTGATCACTGGCTCTGCGGAGCCCACGCCCCTGCGATCTCTGGCCATTTTTTTGCCCAGGCCAGAGGCCTCTGGTGAAGGCCTCTGGCATGGGCAGGGGACCCCCAGTTCCCTCTTATCACCTGTGCCCTTTGGGTCCTCCCTCCTTCCCCACCACCTGCCTGGCTATCATACCTAACCACTTCAGGGGCAGTGGAGCTGAGCCAGACTGGGCACCGCCATCTTGTGGCTATGGAGACAGCCATCTTTGTGATGGAGTGATGCATAATTTGCATATTACTCTTTTATTAGATAGGATATAAACATATATATTTATCTTGGTTATTAAAGATACATTGTAAATATATGTATATACAACCACTGTAAAAAACTCATTAATTTATCTAATCTTATAAAACCATAGTATTGAAATTGACCATTTCTTTGGGATGCCTAAGCCAAACCCACCAGCTAATCAGAGCGACTGTATACAAATTAACCCAGCCAAGATAGAGGCTGGCAATCACAGAGCTGAGTAAATAGGTAGCTACCATTGCAGCAGGAGTAAAACTGTTTGCCAGCCGGCTGGGCTTCTCTCAGCTTCAGGCAACAACATATTTGCAATATTGTCTCAATTATAGAAGGCTCGGAGGTGAAGAAAACAGCAGTTCTGGCTGCCACTACTAAGGCAACATTGTCTCAATTATAAAAGCCATGTGCTGATGCAGACAGGAGGCTTCCTTACCTGCCTAGGCCTCAGCTTAAAGGACCAGTGTATCAATTATGGAAGATAAATAAACCCCAGAAACCTGTTTCTAGCCAGCCTTGATTGGACATTGGGTCAATGGGAGCTGCGGGCTGTCTCAAAGCCTAAAAACAGCCCTCAGTCCATAACACATGCTGGCCACACCCCAATGAGGTGAGGGTCCACACTGGGGGGCTTGGCCAGCCTGAAAACAGCCCTCATCCCCACACCCAGGCTGACCAGCACCCCAGTAGGGACTCGAACCCTGAAGGGACTGTGGACAGCCTGAAAATGGCCCTCAGCCTGTCACCCAGGCTGGCCACACTCCAATGGGGTGAGGGCCCACACTAGGGGGTTTCGCCAACCTACAAACAGCCATCAGTCCCTCACCCAGGCTGACCAGGCACACCAGCAGGTGGACATCCCCAGAGGAGTCCCAGACTGTGAGAGGGCACAGGTCGGGCTGAGGGACCTCCCGAGCACACAAATTTTTGTGCACCGGGCCCCCAGTGTGTGTGTGTGTGTGTGTGTGTGTGTATTATATATATAATTTTAATACATATACATATAATTTTGTTTAATTCTTTTTCATTTTGATGTAGTATTTTAAAATTATTTAAATAAAATGTATATAGCAGTGCATTCATGTTTTTACTTAATTATGATTTTTATTGTCATGTTCTGTGTGTTTTACCATCAAAGGACATGTTTTTATTTGTTTAGAATAGATATTTGGTCTCTTCATTAAACAATATTTAGTATATACCTTTTTGTTATCTATTGAAGTAATGATATATGCATACTTTTTATATTATCTATTGAGGTTAAAAAAGCATATTAATAGATTTTTTGACATATTTTGCATCATCTTTAATTATTTATTTTATATGCAGTTTTTTGCAAATGTACTATTGATTTTTGCATATTTAAGTAATAAACGCCTTTGTCTTTTCTGTCAAGTTGTCATATTGGAATCTCATTGTCTTTATAAATTTATTGTTTTAAGCTGCAGAAGAAACAAAATTCTATCTAATGAATGTTTCCTTCTAAGCTATCAAAACAACTGAAATATCACATTTTCTGGGCTCAGTGACACTGATACTTACCAATAATTTACTGTTTGCAAGAACAACAATGGGTCTTTTAACACAGTTATTTCATTTGCTTTCATATTTTATGTAAGAAGAAAGCATGCTTCAGAGAGGCTGCATAATCATAGGATTCCTCCACTAGTAAACCACGGAGCTGAGATTCATGCTAATGTTCATGTCTTCATGAACAAAGTTCTTTAAATTATAGCATGTTGCTTTCCAACTGAAAACATTTAGAAAAAGAGAAAAATAAATAGGAGCCCCTTGTCAAGATAGCAGTCCAGAGTTAGGAATGAAGTCTAAATATTGTAATAACTCACACCTTGCTTCTGAAGTGTTTGCGATGAATGTAGTTCTCTCAGTCGCTTTCTCTAGGTTTTGTTATCCTCTATACTCTCTTTTTTTTCTTTTCACATGTTTAAATAAAAGATGAAGCTCTCCAAAATGTCTTGAAGGACAACATAATTAATGACATTTTTAATGGGTTAAGTTTTTAGAACTGTGCATTCCTGTGACACCTAATTGAAACACCCAATTAAAACATAATTAGGATAAATCACGTTGAGAAAGAAGATTACCTCATATCTCCAAGTGCAGACCATAAAACTTTCAAGGTGACTCTTTCAACACTTTCAGAATAACAAGAATTAAGTATAAAGATGAGAATTATTTTAATATTAACAAAGTTATTTTAAAATATAACGTTTTCAGATTAACGTAAAAGCAGTGTATTTTACAAGAGTATTTAATAATAACATTGTATTGATTTAAAGTAGAAGATATCTGTCACTTGTTTTCATTATCATTTTAAAGTACTCATAGCTCATTTGTTCATTCATTCATTTTTGCATGCAGTTATTTACCCATGAAATGCTGATTGTCAATTGTGTACCATGACAGGATCAAGACCTCTGTGGACAAATATGTATCAGGATTTCATCTGAGATTAAAAATATGTCTATTAAAGTTTTTCTCAGATTTCAAAAACTTAGAAATAAGTTTACTACAGAAACAAACCACCTAAATATAACTGCCACAAGAGACTTAAATTATTTAGAATAATGTCAGATATAACTTTAAAAGTCCTTGATTGCCCAAATTTGTACATAAAATGTAAATATGCATTTTATTCACAAAGTTATTGCATTTCTAAATCACTAAAATAAGGAGAGAAATTCATATTTAGACTGGTGACCCAGTGCACAGATTCGTGCACATTGAAAGGAAATTAATTAGAAGATGGCCTGCAGGCTGGGACTGGGCAAGATGGCCTGGACACACCTTGGAACCGACCTCCTGTGGTCCCGCCCTGACCGGCCGCACCTAGAGTGGTGCCACGGCTTGAAGGGTGTTGGTGGAGTAAGCGGGGTCCCTCTGCAAAATCGTTGTTGTACAGGGTGTGGAATGCAAAAGCAAGTGTGCAGTAAACCAGATTTGAGACTAACGATGCCTCAGCAAGAACATATCCCACAGCCTAAGGTGGAATCGGGCAGCCCTGTGAGGAATCAGGCTCCCTCCTCTCTGGTTTCAGTGTGCATCATCTGAGAACCGCCGCTGTCAGGTCATTGCAGCTCGGCAGTTTCTGCGTTGTGTGTCTGCCCCCTGGTCAGTGCATGTCATAGCTACCAGACAGATGGACACTTAGCATATCGCCTTTTATATTATAAATAACAGATGTGGATAATATTTACAAATTTAAGTTATGTCTTAATTATTTTTTAAATATATTTTTGTTGCATTCAGAGAGGAAGTGAGAGAGAGAGATAGAAACATTAATGATGAGAGAGAATCACTTATTGACTGCCTCTTGCACACCTCACACTGGGAAATAAGCCTGCAACCTAGGCCTGTGCCCTGACCAGGAATTAAATCTTGACCTTCTGGTTTATACCTCGAAACTCAATCATTGAGCCACACCAGTGGGGCAGTTGGGGGATTTTTATATTGATGTCCAGAGATCTTGAAATTACAGTCATGCACTGCATTGTGACATTTTGTTCAACTATGGACCACATATCTAATGGTAGTCCCATCTAATCTAATAAAATAGAAACATGTAAATTGGTATCACTCCACTACATCCCAAGCCATGCCCACCAGCCAATCAGAGTGACTATATGCAAATTAACCCAACTAAGATGGCTGCTGGCAGCCACAGAGCTGGAGCAAGCAGGAGGCTTGGTTGCCCCGGTGATGGAGGAAACCAAGCTTTCTGCTAGCCCTGGCTAATCTTGAGTTCTGCTCAAGGCAATGAAGTTTCAATTATAGAAGATAAATAAATCTCAGATACCTGCTTCCAGCCAGCCACACTGGGAGCTTGGGTCACCAGCCTACAAACAGCCATCAGCCCCTCATCCAGGCTGGCCTGGCACCCCAGTGAAGACCCCCACCCTGAAGGTGCTGTGGCCAGCCTGCAAACAGCCATCAGCCCCTCACCCAGGCTGGCCAGGCACCCCAGTGAAGACCCCCACCCTGAAGGTGCTGTGGCCAGCCTGCAAACAGTCATCAGCCCCTCACCAGTCTGGCCACACCCTCATGGGGGTGGGTCCCTCCTGGGGGGCTTGGCCTGCCATCTAACAACCATCAGCCACTCAGCCAGACTGGCCAAGCACCTCAGCAGGACCCCCCACCCCACTCTGAAGGGGATGTGGTCAGCCTAAAAATGGCCCTCAGCCCCTTACCCAGGCTGGCTATGCACCCCAGTGGGGACCACTACTCTGAAGGGCCTGTGGCCAGCCTGCAAACAGCTATCAGCCCCTGACTCAGGCTGGCCAGGCACTCCAGCGGGACCCTCACCCTGATATGGAACACCCTTCAGGACAAACCAGCTGGCCTTTACCCATGCACCAGGTCTCTATCCTATATAACAATCCTAAATAATAACAGAGTGATATGCAAATTGACCCTAACAGCAGAATGACTGGTCACTATGACACACCCTGACCACCAGGGGGCAGACGGTCAATGCAGGAGCTGCCCCTGATGGTCAGTGCACTCCCACAGGGGGAGCTCTGCTCAGCCACAAGCCAGGCTGATGTTGCCAATACAGTGGTGGTGGTGGGAGCCACTCCTGCCTCCTCAGCAGCACTAAGGATGTCTGACTGCAGCTTAGGCCTGCTCCCCGCTGGCAAGTGGACATCCCCCGAGGGCTCCTGGGCAGCCAGATAGATGTTTGACTGCCAGCTTAGGCTCAATTCCCTGGGGAGCAGGCCTAAGCCAATAGGTGGACATTGCCCAAAGGGTCCCATATTGTTATAGGGCACAGGCTGAGCTGAGGGACCTCCCTGAGTGCACAAATTTTTGTGCACTGGGCCTCTATTCTATATATATAAAAGCCTAAGTGACCATTACAACCAAATAACTGGAATGACCAGACAACCGGCCAGTAGCTATGATTCGCACTGACCCAGACCTTGCTGATGGAGCCCTGACAGCCCTGAATCTGATTCACCCACATCATGGACCAATACAGAAGGGAGGAGGGAGCAAAATTCCTCACGGAATCAACCATTGGTTAGCTTGCTACTGGGGGCCACCTCCTATGGTCCCTCCCCACGGCAGGATACCCCCCCCAATCAGCACCCATCACTGGTTAGGCCAAGGGACCCCACTTGTGCATGAATTCGTGTACCAGGCCTCCAGTGAGATTATAATAGAACTGAAAAAATGCTTTTGTCTAGTGACATCATAGTTGCCCTAATGTCATAACACAGCACATTACATTTGCCTACAGTATTCAGTACAGGAACAGGCTGTATGGGTTTCTAGTCTAGTAGCAATATGTTATAGTTACAGGCTAAGTATGTGGTAGGCCATACCATTGAGATTTCTGTAAGTGCACTCTATTATATTTGCACAATGACATAATCACCTAATGACACATTTCTCAGAATGTATCCCCATCATTAGGCGATGCATGAGTATAGTGACATAGCTGACTTCTTTGTAAAAAATACATATTTCCAGTAATGCACCTTATTGTAGACACTTGTTTATATATAGTACTTATATAATGTATATGACAAGGTGTACTACTGGTGTCACATACACTATGTGTATATATATTCCCAATAATGTGCAACTTCACACACACAGTGAGGATATACCATAAGCAGAAACTGCTTCTCTGAAGGCAGAATTTCTCATGTCATCTTTTTCTTAAAACAGCAGCTTTCGGCTCAACGTTGGGATTAAGTAATAACTCAGAGTTTTTATTCTTCATACACTGACTTCTCAAAAAAGTTCCAAGTTTATTTAATATGTAACTGATAGTAACTCAAAGAGAGGCTCCTGGGATAAAGCAAATGAAATTTAGTGCCAAAAGAAAGTCCTATAGATTATTAGTTTAGAAGTCTAAAAAAAAAAAAAAAAAATCAGAATAAATTCTCCTCCACTAAAAAAAAAAAAAGAAAGAAAAACTCTTACTTCAATGTCTAATCATGAGGAAAAGGTATTACTAGTTTCCATAGCAACTAAGTCCTGAGTATTTTTTATTCATTTATTTTCTACCAGAATGCACCTCATTATGGTGAAAAGAAATTCAGTGTCACGTATATAAAAACTGTATTATTTATGGAACCAAATAAATTTTTTGGTTTAGGATGACTAAGTAAAGATGCTGAAATCCAGCATGGGTTTGAGCAAGAAAAATTAATTGAAATGTGAGAAGAAATGAAGTTGCTCTTGAATTTTACTTACGTATGTAGCATCCATTATTGGAACATCCAAGAAAGATGTTTTTTTTCATCTACTTTGACAGGCTCAGCTCTTTGGAGAGTTTATTTTATTTCCTCTAGTCCGAAGTTGATTTCAGTGGTACTTCTGGAACAAACTTAAAAGTCAAAATACAAAAGGACCAGCACGTGTATTTTTGTCTGGCAATAAGATTTATTTTGTGTGGTATAAAAACACCTGACAAACTATCTACTTGACATTGAATTTTCAAAATACTTTAATTGTACATTTTATAGTAGGAAAATGTGTTAAAAATTAAATAGTTTGTTTCTTATAATTACTTATAACATATAATTTTTAATTGTGGTTATCTTACCTAATAATAGACGAACATGTAAATTGACCATCCTTTCGCTATGCTCACCAGCTAATCAGGAGAGTATGCAAATTAACCCAACAAAGATGGTGGTTATTTTGCATTTTAGGTGCAAAGCAGAGGAGTGGGAGCAACGAAGACCAGAGGCTCCGGGGCCCACGCATCCCAGGTGCCGGAGGAAGCCCGGTGCCGGCAGCCAGGGGAAGGGAAGGCCTCTTGCACGAATCTCTTTGTGCAATGGGCCCCTCGTGTCACGTAATTTGACAATACTATAATTTTGGTTGATCCATTGATGGATTTCTTGTTCACAACTTACAAAGAAATTACTATTTTTGGAAGCACAATTTTAACCTCTCTAACTTTATCATGTACTAAGTTATACAGTTCAAGTATGTGATTTTGACACACTTAATTGTGAGTTTGTCACACTTGTGAGACGGTCTTACATTCTTCACTTACTTTATTTCACTGATGCATTTCCATTGGACACTTACTGTTCTCTGCATAACTACTTTCATAAGCTTGTCCTGGAGCTAATATCTTTCATCTTCAGTGCTAAGTTTCAAGCAAGTACATCACACGTAAAATTGATATTTTATAATTAAACTAGTGTCTTGTGACTCTGCAACCTTGGTAAATTCATACCTTGGATTTATTATTTAATTATTTATTTATTCATTTATTTATTCATTTTTACCTTTTTCTTGGTAGATCCCTATGAATTTTCGATGTATACAATCAGGTTAGCTCTGAATTAAAGTATTTGCACATCTTCTTTTTTAATCAGTAAACTTTTCTTTTCATTTATTACCTTATAGGACTGGGTGAATAGTTCACTATAAAGTTTTTTAAAAATGATAAGAGCAAATATCCTTGACTTAGTAGAAAGTCATTCAGTCTTTTATAATTAAACTAGTGGCCCGGTGCATGAAATTCATGCACCAGAGGGCAGGGGTGTCCCTCAGCCCAGCCTGCACCCTCTCCAATCTGGGACATCCCTCTTGCAATCAGGACTGCTGGCTCCTAACTGCTCACCTGCCTGTCTGCCTGATTTCCCCTAACCACACTGCCTGCCAACCTGCTCACCCCCAACTCCCCCCCCATCAGCCTAATTATCCCCAACTGCCTCCCCTGACAGCCTACTTGTCCCCAGCTGTCTCCCCCTGCTGGCCTGATCACCTCCAATGGCTCCTCCCTTTTGGCCTGATCACCCACAGCTGCCCTCCCCTCTTGGCCCCTAACCGCCTCTACCTCGCCCTGCCACCATGGCTTTCTCCAGAAGAACATTCGGAAGGTCTCCTGGAAGGTCTCCCAGTCTAATTAGCATATTACCCTTTTATTAGTATAGATAGAGGCCTGGTGCATGGGTGGGGCTGGCTGGTTTGGCCTGAAGGGTGTCCCGGATTAGGGTGGGGGTTTCCTTGGGGAGCAGGGTTGCCTGGGCAAGGGGCCTGGTTTGCAGGCTGGTTATGCTTCCATGGGGAGGGCTCCAATGGGGATGGTGCTGGCCTGGGCAAGGGCCTAGGACAGTTTGCAGGCCAGCCACACCACCATGGGGTGAGGGTCCTTGCTGGGGGGGGCATGTCCAGCCTGGGTGAGGGGCTGAGAGCCTTTTGCAGGCCTCTCCCTAGGCAGCTGGCCTGGCAACCCAAGCCTCCCGCCTTCTCCAGTTGGCTCTGTGGCTGCTGCCATCTTTGTCCTACTAATTTGCATATTCCCTCCTGATTGTCTGTGGGGCATCGCGGAGGATGACCAATTTACAATATTTGTCAATTATTGTGTAGATGTGGTCTCAGCTGTAGTTTTTTCATGTAAGCTTTTTTTAAAAGCAGGTTAAAAATAGAATATTTCCTTCTATTCTTAGTCTGCTAAGACATTTTATCATGTATCAAAGTATTAAAATGATCTTATGGCTTTTTGTTTTCATTAGTTCAAAATATAAGTAAAAAATTGATTGAATTTTAAATGTTAAACAAATCTTGCATACCTCAGATCCATATTATCATGATACTATTAAATAGTCTTCATATTCCCATGGTGCATACATGACATGGCATCTGCACCAATTTTGGCTGAGAGAATTTGGTTCTACAAATGTGGTGTGCTCATAGAATACATTGGGAAGCATCCGGATTATTTTATTCCTTTAAAGTTTAGCAGCTTACTTTTCTAATGAGGATTTGCTTCATGCATTGTTTGTGATTGCTTCAAGTAAACTTTACTCTGAATATAGTTTTGCATTTCTATCAAGGTGTGACCATTCCATTATCTGTATTGAATGCTCAATCTATCCTATCTAATAAAAGAGTAATATGCAAATTAACTGTCACCCCAGGACAAAATGGTGGCTTCCATAGCGGTGGGGCAGGCACAGCCAAGCCTCGAATGGTGGCTGCCCAGCTTCTCAGGGCCTGCCCAAGGCTCAGGTAACCAGGGGCATCCAAGGCTTGAGCTGCCAGCAGTGGCAGTAGCAGAGGTGTGATGGGACATCGCCTTCCTCTGATTGCTGGGTCGCCTCCCACCCCTAAGGACTCCTGGACTGTGAGAGGTCGTGGGCTGGGCTGAGGGACCCCCTACCATGCATGAATTTTCATGCACTGGGCTTCAGTATATATATAAAAGGCTAATATGCAAAGTGTCCCCTGGGAGACTGGGAGTTCAATTGCTTGCTATGATGTGAACTGACCACCAGGTGGTAGTGCAGAATGAAAGAAGGTCCCTCAGCCTGACTTGCCCCCTCTCACAGTCCAGGAGTCCTCAGGGGTGGGAGGTGACCCAGTGATCAGGAGAAGGGGATGCCTCCATCACACCTCTGCTACTGCCACTGCTGGCAGCTCAAGCCTTGGTTGCCCCTGGTTACCTGCACCTCGGGCTGGCCCTCGGTAGGAGGGCTGAGGGGACTGGATGCTGCTATCTTGTGGCTGTGGGCACTGCCATATTTGAGGAAGAGAGTGGCAGTCAATTAGCATATCCCCTCCTTATTGGCTGTGGGCACCACCATCTTTGAGGGTGGGGCAGTCAATTAGCATCTAGGGAAGGAAGGCCCTGGCCAGCAGCCGGAAGGCCCTGATCGGCCCTGATCGGCCATGCCTATGGACTCTACCTGTGTGCAAATTTTGTGCACCAGACCTCTAGTATAATCAATAAGGATGAAGATCAAAATTCTCCATGCTCTCTGTGACATCTGGAAATTGTTTAACTTAAAGCTTTTCTGTTATTTTTGCCTAGCCTCATGGAATTTCATCACACACACACACACATACACACACACAGCTTAATGTTCAACAAAACACAATAACAAAGGGATCTGCATGCTGATCTCTGAAGCTCATTTTCATTGTGGCTTTCATTAGGAAATAAACAAGAATTGACAAAAACCATGTGACTTGATATGTTACAAAATCAATTACCAAATTTCAAAATTGTGCCTCAAGTCAAATTGCAATCTGAATCACCTTTTTCCTGAAACACTTTGTTTTCATTTCTTCATTTAGCTAAATGTGACTCAGGATTCAGATCATAGTTCAAACATTACATTTAATTTGAAGCTTTTCTTGAATACAATAGCCTATATTAGGTACCCATCTATGTGTTTTTCTGTTCTCTCTCTCTCTAAGAATTTATCATAGTAATTACTGTAATTTCTGTAGCTCTTTTATTTTTTTTTATTTTCTTAACTAAAATATAAGATCTATAACTGATGGAGTTTTTTCTTTATCATTTCATGTAGATGGATTAGTTGTTAGCAATTTGAACATTAAAGCAGTGATAAATATTTCTAAAAAATAATTAAAAATTAAATAATAACTATGAATATCATAAATGTGTACATATTATGAATTATTCTTTTTAAATTTAAGAAGCAAAAATCTACATTTTTTTGTGATTTATATCTCAAGAATAAATTCCTATAACACATACTCCTGGGGCAATCCTAAAAGGATATTTTAGAGTGCTATGTCAATGATATATGTGATTTCTTTAATCATTTTTTTCCTGTGAGTTATATTACTTGGTCTAGAGTGTGTGAGCAGCTATTTTGCTTTTTAGAGCAGTGCAAATGTTGGTTTTGATATGTGGCTTAGTCCTTAGCTATCTTTAAGATCATTTTTCTTCACATATCCATCTCTAACCTTTGAGAATTTCTAAAATATTTCCTGAATTAGAGAGTTGAGAGCTGAATGAAAAGTATTCAGAGAGAAAGATGCTTACCCTAATATGATTCTTAGCTCAAAAATTCATTCATCCGTCTTTAAAAAGACCCAAGACAGCCAGCCTTCGGGTCAGAGAAACAAGTCACATATTATAGAGAAGAAATAGCTGCGACTATAAATAATTTGCTGTAGTTTATCACTTCTCTTTAAAGAAATAATAGCTTAAAAGCATAGTAACTGCAGACCCAAAGGAAACATTTTTGGGGGGATCGTTTTACTGTATCAGTTTTTAAAAGGCCCAGAGAGTAATGGAAAGTAGATAGTTTCTCCTCCCCACTTGTCCACCCGATGTCTATCTATTGAATTGACAGTTAGGCAAACCCAGTGGTTCTTTCTGTAGCTAATGATTTGAAATCTAAGGAACTTTCACCGGCATAATTACTAAGATATGGCTTCTTTCTCTGTGGATTTAAGACCATAAAGAAAATTCACTTCTTGATCAGTTTTAACTATGCTGATAATACAAAAAAAAAAAAAATACAAAGTCATATGGTTGTAAGTTTTTATTTGGAGTGTTAAGTAAGATATCGAGATATTTAAATAGTTAAAAGCATCTGGATTTTAATCTTTTTATGTTTTTATTGATTTCAGAGAGGAAGGGAGAGGGCGTGTGCCCTGAGTAGGAATGCAACTGTGACCTCCAGGTTCATAGGTTGATGCTCAACCACGGAGCCATGCCAGCTGGGTGAAAAGCATCTGGATTTTTAAAATGTGTGCATTTATTTCATAACACAGGAATAACATTTGAAAGACATGAGCTCTAATCTTGATTTTACTCCTACCTGGCTATGAAAGTTCAAAAGTAAAATCAGTCTCTGAACATTACATTTATCAGGCACAAGCATAACTCAACTCTGTCAGCTCTATCAGGTTCTTAGTTCCACGAAGCAAGACCCGATCCAGTGTGTTAACAGAAAAAGAAGTATATTGAAGAATATTTTGTGGTATACCTATTTCTATGAGGCCAAAGCATGATACTCCACTGCAGCCACAAAGACATCTTTGCTGCAGCTACTGAAAAGCAACACTCATGCTTGGGATCAAATGGAACGAACCACTTCTGCCTCTGCCACTGCTATCTGGAGGGCCTAATGTCCCTGCCCCCATCCCTATCAGAATAAATTCCACTCTTAACTTCTGACTTAAAATCCACTCATTGACCTGATAAGAGGATACATGCCTGTGCTCTAGCATCAAGAGAAGGCCAGAAAATAATTTATTTGCCCTCTAATTAGAAAGGCATAGATTCAGGTGGCTCTTTCTACAAGTGTAAAGAGGATGATTGAAAGTTTTTGGTGGTTACAAAACACAAAGTCACATTTCACTGTACATGTTCAGTCTTAAAATGGTGGTATATCTTATCGATGTGGAAAAATGTACTTTGTCTGAGATTAATTAAATTTTGTACTTTGCATAGAGCTGTATTGACAGTATGGAAATGTGGATTTGATCAGTCACACTAGCAACAACCAATGGGTATTGAGAGTCTTATACACAAGGCCCTTCATTAGGGATTGGAGATTCAAAGGGATCCCTGTGCTCCTCCATATACTTTGCTAACACAAGTCTCGACAGCACCAACATAAACAATTAAATAGAAAACATCAGCAATGTATTATCATATGGTCCATCCAGACAATTTGAGTAATAGGAAATTGAGCTAATTATCTATGGAATGAGAAAATATAAAATTTTTAATCCTTTAAGGCTAAAGTTCAAACTGTTGATAAACACCCGTAACCCTAGAGATGCTTATAGATAAAAAGGTGAAGTTTCTTTTTAGATTTTGACAAAATGTGTCTAATTTGTTTTGATTTTTATGCATTTATATATTTGATAGGTAACAAATGTTTCAATGTTTATCTGTGTTATTTCCTACATTTGTACAGTAAGCAAAGGTATAATTATGAAATTATTTTGAAAGTCTAGTTGGGAAAATTATAATATTTCTTCATTCCCATGGTAGAGAATATTCTGCAAATAACATTTGCAATTATTCTGAAACTATAAAGAAAACTTACATCAGGATTTCCTTTGTGTATTACCTACATTTTTATCGGCGTTGTGTGTTACTCGGTTGATTGGGAATTTCAGCCTTTATGGGTGACCAGCTGTTATTCTCTTGTTGGACACCATGCAGAGCAAATCTAAGCAGGAAACTTCTTTGAAGTGAACATGAATCTCATGCTAGGAGCGGTTCAAAGGCGTATGAATTCTTTTCCCTTCCCTCTACATCGTACCACTCTTGTAATTATTCTCTTGTTAATTTGCATAAATATTCCTGGCACAAAAATAAAGCTAATAATGCCTACATAAATGGAAACAGCATTTTTAATATGTATCACTTAATTTAATAATACAGATTATTTGCAAATTAATTTTTAAAATTCATATATTTATATTATAAATGAAGAATAATTACATTAGTGGTCATATTAATGCTATATCTTGAATACATAGTTCTCTTTTCATGACTATGTTGAATTAAACTGTCATTGAGTTTTGTAATTTAGTTGTTTTTAGTTTTATTTTAGTTAAATTTTAGTTATAGTTTATTTTATTTTTAAATTTAATATTTCCATTAAGTCTTCTTTACATATTCTATTTCTTTGCTAAAACCCTCTAATTTTTATTCATTCAAGCAAATCTGTAGTGTTTTGGTGAAGTATTTTTATTTATGGCAGCTTTATAAATCTTTGTCAGGAAATTCTAACATCTCTATCATCTTGATGTTGATATTTATTATTGTTTTAGTTTGAGATCATCCTATTTCTTGATATAACCTGTGATTCCAATGAAAAACTTTTCATTTGGTGTGCTATATTATAATACTTAATTGAAGCTGTAGTTTAGAGAGCAAGAAAGAAACAATGCAATAAAAATAAACACATAAAAAGAAGGGGAAGGGGGTCAAAAGAACATGTGAAATAGGCAATGACCAGATCATATGTGACCATGTCATTTATTCTTATCTTAAAAGCAACAGGAAGCCATTCAAACATTATAGGCAAGGCATAATCAGATTTTATTTTTAAACAAAATGTCTACAATGTGATTGCTGGATTATCTCTCTCTCTAAAAGCCTAAGTGATCGAACGACCTAACTGAATGACCAGTTGATCAGTCGATATGACATGCACTGACCACCAGAGGGCAGATGATGAAAGCAGGAGCTGCCCCCTGGTGGTCAGTATACTCCCTCAGCAGGAGCACCACTCAGCTGACTGATGGGCTGCAGATGCAGGGCTTACGGCTGGCGGTCACAGCCCAGAGATGGCAGCAAGCCTACTGAGCCACCACAGCGGTAGGCTCAGCAGAGCTGGGATGAGCAGGAGGCAGGCAGCATTGGATTGCCAGTTCCGGCTTGAACCCCGCAGGCCATGCCGAGGGACCCCACTGGTGCACAAATCCATGCACCAGGCCTCTAGTTTCTAGTAATTAATTAAAGAAAAAGTAGTAAAAACATGAAGTTTTGGACAGTAATGGACTGACCTCACAAGACGATACTCTGGGAAAATTCTCAGGATCAACAAAATACAAAGAACAATTATTTTTCCAGTGACTGACAATTCATTCCCAAACCTCCTCTCTAAAATACGAAATTTTAGATTGTCTTATGCACATGTTCCTTTGCATTTACTCACAGGCTTATTTAGGCTTTTATAATTACTTATTGAACAAAAAGTCCTGGTTTAAAGAAAAACATAGTAGTATATCAGTATACATCTAGTTTGCTTTGAGATAGCGTCAAACCATTTGATAAAATGGTTGTAAAGCCACTGCTTTGATATACGTCCAAACTGTGGAATAAAGTAGAGTCATGTTTCAACTTCATTATGTTATGGATTGTATATATAAGTTCTAAAAATGTGGAATATTGAAATGATGAAAAAATATAAGAACAAAAAGAAATAAAAATAGTTTGCTGCTCTTATTGAGTGAAAATTGTCCCTGTTTTTTTTTTATTTTGTTTTGTTTATTTTAGAGTAAAAAATGGAGGAAATCTTAACTGCTTTTAAAAATATTTTAAAATTGTATGATTTATTACATTCAAGTATGTCTGCATCTTGTCTAATAATATTATACATATTTTTACTCATGATTGAAATTTAAAAAGTTGATGTGTCCAAATCATTGTTTTACTTTTACATCAATATCTCACTATAACAAATGCAATAAAAACAAAATAGCTTAAGTTCTGTCCTGCTGTAAATTTTTTTTTTTCTTTTGGCTACTACTAAAGGCATATGTTCTCATCCAATAAAGAAATATTAGTATTGAAAGGTTTATGTTTCATTTATTGGAAATAACATTAAGGTACTTTTGAAAAGGTCTTATAAATTAAATGGCATTTAAAAATATATTTTCTTCTAAGATATGGAAGATGTAGAAAGATAAATAGCAGTTAATTATATCTATATCATATATCCATTTAACTAATGCTTTATACTATATTAATTATCATCTGTGTTTTTGCTCTACAATCCATTACCCAAAATATAGTGGCTTGTTTAGTTAATGATTCTGTGTGTTGAGTGGACAATGATTTGGTTCACATTACTGAATTCTCTCATGTGTCTATGATCAGTTTAGAGGTAGCTGAATGATCTCACATGTGTATTAGTTGGCAGGCTGGTTGGTGGAAAAGACCTCATCTTGGATGGCTCATTTTGGCACCATGTACATATTAAACAGTAGGATATCCTTGGTTTCTTCACATCACACCCTAAGGGTTCCAAAGAGCAGTGAGTAAAGAAAGACCCCAATGTGTAAGCTCTTTTCTAGTCCCCACTTGCATGAAATGTGCTATGGTCCCATTGGCTAAAACAAATCATGTGACCATGCATCAGAGCATCATGGGTGGGGACAATATCTAATAGCATTGATATAAGGATTATTGCATTCCCTTCTGTAAACAATATCTTCCTTCATTATTTACTTTTTCTTTAAAATGAACTACATGGGAAAATAGATAGTATCAATATGTATCTGCCTGAGCATTCATTGTACCCACCTTTAATTTTAGTTAAGAGGTAATGAAGGTGAAATAGGCTAGAGAAAGCCACATCAGGAGTTTAATAATTATTTAAGGACACATTTGTAAGATCTTAATCAATAAAAGGGGAAAAAAATCTCCTTTGTTGTAGGAGCCACCAAATAGGCTAAGAAAGCCAACAGATATTTCTGGCCTAATCACAATAAACATTCTTTGATGCTCTCACCAATCTAAAACAAAGAATCAGGTAAACAGATGAAATTATCCAGGAAATATTTAGGAAAACACTCCTATTTAATGGCGTACATTCCCATGACATACTCAGAAGACCCACAAATTGTCTGAGAATGTTATATCAGCAGAAACTCTCTCTAGTTTTTATTAAAAGGAACAGAAAAACAAACAAAAAAAGGAAGGCAGGCTATCCCATTGGCCTGAAGGGTTTTGCTTGCCTGCATATATCAAAGCTAGTAAAACATGAACAGGAGTTTTCAGTCAAGAAAGTAGGAGTCATGCGTGAGTCAATGTTCAAGGATGTGGCTCCCTGCTGGCTCCTAGGAGCTGGATTATATAGGGGGAAAATCATTCTTATGATGACTAAGGGAGTTAGGGTCATGATCTCTACTGATTGGTTGGTGCTAGAATAGGGAATAATTGATCATTGCATCTGGTTCTAAATGTCAGCCATAGAGCTCTTCTATATGATTTTGCAAGGCTTTATTCTATGGGATCGTTCCACTTTCCTGGGGCCTGAGCTAAAACACAGCCAATACCAAGATGCTATTTTTAGTTTGATTAAAACCACTGTCTCTGTAGTCAATAGACCCAAGAACTTGTTCCTAAGACTACTGGATGCTGACCAGAACCTCATTTCTCTGAGGACTTAATGATTAAATTAAGCAAGGGAGAGGGAGGTGGGTGAGTGAGGGTACTGGGTGAGGCCAGTTTGGGTCCAAGTGGGGGAAAAATCAAAAGTAAAGACAAGGTTCAAGAAATTAAGGTTTTTGCATGGTTACAGCTATCATCCTCTAAAATTTTACAGGCAAAAAACAGACTGATAAAACTCAGTTGCAACAGCCATGTTCAGTCTACCAGAATAAAGGAAGGGTAACTCAGGAACAGAGGCTCGGGTCTAGAGGAAGAAATGCTGGGTCCAGAGAGAGGACCTGAGGATCTAGAGGATGGACTCAAGATCCACAGAGAATTAATCCAAGGCCTTAAAACCTAATGGAGTCTCTTCAGTTGGATTTCAAAGTTGTTTGGGTCTAGTGACTGTTCAATTTTTCTTCTTTAATGGAAGTGTTCCTAACTGTTACCTTATGCCTGTCCCATCACTGTATTTTGGGAGCAGAAAACTTATTTTCTAGCTTCACAGGTCCATAAATAGAGATAAGCTTTGCTCTAGGAGGGGTCATACTCAGCATTTCTCATATCTGATATAGATGACAGCTAATGGATTCTGTGAATGTTACCTATGTAGCAAAAGGGAGTCAGTAGATACAATTAGGTTAATCTGGAGATGGGGAGATAATCCTGATGTATTTGGGTGGACCAAAAGTGTAATCATACATGTTCTTGTGAAAGAGAGGCAGAGGGTGATTTTACTAATCTTATCTAATAAAGGCATAATATTGAAATTGATCGTTTCTTTGGGATGCCTAAGCCACACCCACCAGCCAATCAGAGTGGCTGTATGCAAATTAACCCAGTCAAGATGGAGGCCGGCAGTCACAGAGCTGAGTAAACAGGCAGCTTCCATTGCAGCAGGAGTAAAACTGTTTGCCGGCCGCTGGGTTTCTCCCGGCTCCAGGCAACAACATATTTGCAACAATGTCTCAATTATAGAAGCCTCAGGAGCTGAAGCAAACAGCAGTCCTGGCTGTGACTACTAAGGGCAACATTGTCTCAATTATAGAAGCCTTGGAGTTGAAGCAGACAGGTGGCTTCCTTACCTGCCTAGGCCTTGGCTTAAAGAAACAGTGTATCAATTATAGAAGATAAATAAACCCCAGAAACCTGCTTCCAGCCAGCCTTGCTGGGACATTGGGTCAATGGGAGCTGTGGGCAGCCTGAAAGCCTGAAAACGCCCCTCAGCCTATCTGGCCACACCGCAATGGGGTGAGGGATCCCACTGGGGGGCTTGGCCAGCCTGCAGACAGCCATCAGCCCCTCACCCAGGCTGACCAGGTACCCCAGTAGGGACCCAAAACCTGAAGGGACTGTGGGCAGCCTGAAAACCTGAAAATGGCCCTCAGCCCCTCACCCAGGCTGGCAACACCCCCATGGGGTCAGGGTTCCCACTGGGGGGCTGGCCAGCCTGCAAACAGCCATCAGCCCCTCACCCAGGCTGGCCAGGCATGCCAGCAGGTGGACATCCCCAGAGGGGTCCCAGACTGCAAGAGGGCACAGTCCGGGCTGAGGGACCTCCTGAGTGCACAAAGTTTTCTGCACCAGGCCCCTAGTGTATATATATATAAAAGCTATGTGATAAGTGAAGCAAGATGCTGGCTGATGCTTTGGAAAAGGAGGAAGAGGTTGCCAGCCATTCGATATAAGGAGCTGGAAAAGGCAAGGAGATAAATTTTGACTTGAGAGCCTCTGAAGGGAGTATGGCACTTCTATAACCTTGACTTAGGCCTAATGAAAGTAATTTTAGACTTCTTTCTCCAGAACTATAAAATAAATAAGTGTGCCTTGTGTTAAGTCACTACGTTTCTGGTAATTTGTTACACTGATAATAGAAAACTAATACACTGAGTAAACTTAGCCCTTGGGCTGTGATCATTCTACCTGCTCTATTGTAGTCTTAGGGTTACAAAAACTTAGCTGCTTCACCTTTGTTTGGGTTCTCATCCCTTTCACCACCTGTGTTACCAGTTCCCTATATTCATTTTCGTCTTTTTTAATCAACCATTACTTTTTTTTCCCTTCTAGTTTACATCTTGAATAATGCCCTGCTTTCCCTACTTTAATATTTTCTATAGTGCCTATCATTGCCTATCATTATTTGATAGTTATCAGGTGGAGTTTGCTACCTTATTAAAATGACTTAGGATAATCATTAAAGTAAGATAAGTCAAAAGTTTCCAAAGTGGTCAAATCAAAACAGTTGTTGGTTCCATTCCCAGTTAGAGCACATGCCCAGGTTTCAGCTCAATCCCCAGTAAAGGTGTGCAGGAGGCTGTGCTGATGAATGTGATATGAATGTTATGCTCTCACATTGCTGTTTCTCTCTTCTCCTTCTCCTTCATTTTCCTCTAAAATCAATAGTGGGGTTTTTTTTGGGGGGCCGAGGGGGGGAGAAATAGATTGTCTGAGAGCTTAGATCATGGGTCTTATATGGGGTCATTTAAATGCAAGTAGCAGAAGGTCCAGCCATAATAGTGGAGAAAAGAAGAATGACTACCTAAGACACTGACCTTCCCCCACCTTTCCAAGGACTCCCCCAACTCCCCAGGTGAATGTTTGAGTGAGTTCCTTGGGAATGGGAAAGGGGACCAGGATATAAATAGTATCATTGAACAATAAGTAGGTCTTATTTAAGGCTGCTACATGGAGCTCTCAGAAATGGATGTTAGTGTTGGAAGTACTAGCTTACAATAAGAGTTTAGCAAGCACTGAGGATAGCATGACAGGGAAGAAAACAATGGGAAGATGTGTTTAAAGAAAAGGTGTGCGGCGATAGGATAGAGCATATAATATATATATATATATATATATATATATATATATATATATATATATATATACACACACACACACACATATATACACACACACATATATACACTTAGTGGCTTGGTGCATGAATTTGTGCACATTGAAAGGAAATTAATTAGAAAAAAACATTTTAATATCGCTATTCGCCATCAGCATAATGAATGCCTCCCCACTGAACACAAAAGCCTCTTTTTACGTCTATAAGAATTAACACCATCTGGAGGACTTTGGATGGGATTTAATAAATGCTTATTGTTCATGAATATTTTAGTTGCTCTGACGAGGAGACAACATAAATATATGGAAGTCACTAACATTAAAATATTGATATAAACATTACAATTCTATCAGAGCCACTCACAAGGAACAAAAGTAATAATGAGACTGCTTCAGCATTTATCCAGAGGTCTAGTGATTCCTTATGTTTATTTATCATGCTTGTGTTTATTTTCCAATTGTATGATTTGAAATGCAACATCTATTTACATGCCAAGCCGTAAGCAGTTTGGGTAATGCATGGAAGCACCTGCCCTATGAAATGATTATCATTTACTTCCTGGATAACCAATTCAGGTACAGTAATTAGAAAAGTAACAAGGTCAAAAGAAAATCCATTAGTTGTGCATTTATTTGCACTTTGTAAAATGTTTCAAACAATGCATATCCTTTGAATACATACATAAACTTTGTCACACTAAACTGTTAATTTTTGTAACTTATATCTGCAAATTAATGTGTCTTAAATAAAATAATGAGTGTACTTAAATCTGTGAAAGGAGAGGTTGTAGTTAGAGAGGAACTTCCTATTACTAAATATTTTTCTAACTCAATTTTAAACTAAACCTTCCAGAAATTTAGATGGTTCTAGAAAATATTCAATCTTCCCATCCCACACAGAATACTTATAGAATATAGTTAGAATATGTACATAGAGTAAGTAATTAAAATAGTTTTCTATATTTTAGTGTTTGTCGTGGAACTTCAGCCTTTCATAAATGTATTTTGTAACCATAATAATTGAAATACTTTAGAGCTAGCTAGAATCCTAAAACAAAGGGAAGATTATTTTAGCAAAACGGAAA
>PVJC01024334.1:0-25626 GCA_004026665.1 Murina feae
GGATGGCCACACCCATATGGGGTGAGGGGCCCCACTGGGGGGCTTGGCAAGCCTGCAAACAGCCATCAGCCCCTCACCCAGGCTGGCCAGGCACACCAGCAGGTGAACATCCACCGAGGAGTCCCAGACTGTGAGAGGGCACAGGCCAAGCTGAGGAATCCCCCCGAGTGCACAAATTTTTGTGCACCGGGCCTCTAGTTTATATATAATTATTGAGATAACAAAATTACAGAGACAGAGAGCAGAATAGTTGTTGCCAGGAATTAAAAAGTGGTAAAGGAGAAAATGCCATCTTAACAACTATGTTCCAGTCCATGAACATGGCATGTCTTTCAATTTAACAGGTCTTTTTAAAGTTCTTTCAGCAATGTTTTACAGTTTTTACTACACAAAACTTTCACCTTCTTGGTTAAACTTATTCTTAGTTATTTTATTCTTTTGGACGTTATTATATATGGAATGGTGTTCTTAATTGGGGGGGGGGGCATTGTTTCTTGCTGGTGTATAAAAACACAATTGAGTTTTGTATGTTACTCTCATGCCCTGCAACTCTGATGAATTTGTTTATTAGCATAATTTTTTGGTTGTGTCATCCTACATATAAGATCATGTTGATGGGGAAAATGAAACCTTTTTGGGGCTAGCAATCTGAATCTGTGCCAGTAACCTAACGACACATTCTTGATAGCCTATAATTAAGTCACTCCCCCTTTCTCCACAATCTGGTTTTGCAAGACCTGTTTACCTAAGTACCACTCTCATTTTAGAGCGGCCATAAACCATGAATCCCTGGAGGAAATTATCAGCACTGGCGCCAGGCCAGGCCTTTAGGTGTGGTCTCACAGCCCTCACCCGAACACACGGCACTTATCGCAAAGCCTGCAAAAGGTCCGGAAGTCCCGTCCCATATTTGGGGGACAAAGAAACCAAAGGGTGTAAAGGGAAAGCTTCCTCCATATTGGTTTGCTCAGGATTTGGAGATAAACAGTCTTCCCTGAATCCCTGTACTGGTACGTGCGAAACATCTGAAAATAAATGGGTTTTTCCTGTGTCTCCTGTGTGTTCTTCAGTCACCTAGTAAATTCTGTAACAATGTCATCTGTGAACAGAGATAATTATACTTCTTCCTTTCAATTTGGATACCTTTTATTTCTTCATATTGCCTAATTGTTCTGACTAGGACTTCCAAGATGATGTTGAATAGCAGTGGCAAATGTGAACATCCTTGATTGTTCCTGACTTAATGAGTAAGCTTTCAGTCTTTCATCATTGAATATGAGGTTAGCTGTAAGTTTTTCATAAATGCTACTTATCATATTAAGGAAGTTCCCTTGTATTCCAGCGTTTTTAGTATTTGTATCATGAAAGGGGGTTGGATTTTCAAATGCTTTTTCTGTGTCGATTGAGATAATCCTTTGTTTGTTAAATTTCACCTAGTTTGAGTGAGGTTTTCTTTTACTGACAATTGCAAGCATCTTCTATATTTTCGCTTTCATCTTTGTTCTCATTTTCTTCCAACAGAAACTGGTTCAACAAGTGGCAAGTTTTATTTCAATGAATAATAGATAATTGGTTTGGAAAGAAAGTCCCAAGAAATGGCATTGTTAAATCACTCTGATTTTACTGGCTCTCATGTCACTGTTATATAAGTCTTGATTTATATCGAGCTATGAAAGGTTGTAACCTCAAACAATGAGAAAAACAACTTGTTTGCTGTTTTGTTCTAGTGTGCAGAAACAATATTGATGTGAACAGGTCTGAGATAATGCAGCATTTGTTCTTGGCATAATTTACTCCTTTTATCCCTGAGAAATGATTTTAAAAAATAATCCTAGTTTTTGATAGATTATCTGTTGAAGTCCTTATTGGTTTCTGGCAAATCTTGTCCAAAGTCTGAGGCCTTTCATTCCATAGTAATTAATTGGAGGAGGAAATGTTTAATGTAGCATGAAATAATAGTGATATATGAAGATTCTAACCAGAGAGGCTTCAGCCTTCCTTCAGCTTTCTCATTTGGAACCCCTCGCCCTTTCTACCATTCCTTCAGCATTTTACGAAAAATGAGTTAGAAGTTGTAGAGTGCAAATGCATAAATTAAGAACAAGGTCAAGAACGGGCTCAGTTCTGTCCAGTCAGTGCTTTCAGGATCTCCAGATTCCCTGTGCTTTCTCATTTCCTCCCCAATCTTCAGGCATTTTAACAAAAGAGGGCAAATAATCATTCCAACACAGCAGTGGAATTTTAACATAACAGATATGTATCAGGTCAGTCAAGCAGTCACTCCCTTAACTTTCTTTCCAATTTTTTCAAATTCTTAAAATTATTGAAAAACACTTATTTTATTCTCGATGTCCTTTAAATGAGACCAGAGTATTAGATGAAGGACTAAATGAGTAAGATTATTCCAAGCATCATGGAAAAAGACAGAAAATTTAGAAATCATGATCACCTGACCAGAGAGCCAGAGTGAAATGTAAAACAAAGAAGAGAAAAACCACTGCACACACATTCATGGGGTTGAACTGGGTAAATGCTCAGGAACATTGTGGAGGACAGAAAATATACACACTCCCCTCCCACTTCTCTAAAATACCTTTAAAATTATATGTCCACCATTTTGGCAATTCTGACCAATAGATTTCTAAGATTCTTGTGAGTAAGAAAAAGAATTGTGCTGATTAAAAGAGATGCCATTTCGTCTGTTTATAACGAAGTCCATTACCATCACTACCAGAGTCTTGGGAATATAATAAGAACATTAGAATACTTTCTGTCGGTTGTCAGTAGCAGACCCAAGAGGCTCTTGTTTCCATGGAGAGATTGAGGCAATTACATTTACTGTTCACCACCCTCCAAAATAAATCCTAAGTAATTTCCAGTAATAGATTTAAAACCTATATCCCCTCCTTAGCCATTCAATATAATAAGTTCAAAGATTTTCAGAACAAGAATGTACAAGAAGTTTTCATTATTAAAATAAGATTTTTAGCAAAGCTTTTAAAGTGTTTCCCAAGTGCTCAGTAGGATTAAATATTCATCATTTGAAATCAAGAAATGCCTGCAAACCCAGTGCCCTGAGTATTTCATGTCTCCCAGAACATTTACATTGCTAACTAGCTACTTATTGCATGAATGTTAGTGGGATTGGAAATGTCTTATATTCAGCAACCATTAATAAGAGCTCTAGCAGCATGCACAAAGGCTGACACCAGATTCTGCATTTTGGATTGTGGAAGATCATAAAAACAAAGAGATTAGTTCCACTGATTCCTTATCCTATCCTTGATCCAAGCTAGGCTGCTGCCTGCCTCTCACGTCCAGCAGAATCAGAGAAAGTGGCAAAGCTCAAACCTGGGACCACTAGAACAAGCATCAACTAAAAATTAACAAAGAAGCAGACGCAACATGTAGCTCAATCCATAAGAACAGAATCACAAGGCCTTTTAATAAAATTGTTTAGTAATTAAAGCCAGAGTTCCTCTTCCAAGTGCTAGCCTTACTCTCCAAAAATAAGTCTCATTTCTCATTTTCACTGACTTTTCCTTCACAGCATTTCCTCTTTGTTCCCACTGCATTGAACAAAACATAAGCACATACAATACTTGTACATCTAATCCAATAAAAGAGTAGTATGCAAATTAACCATCACTCCGTTACACCCACAAGCCACGCCCACGAGCCACGCCCACCAACCAATCAGGAGCAAATATGCAAATTAACTCGACTAAGATGGCGGAAGCCATGGAGCTGGAGTTGCCCTCGGCAATGGAGGAAGCCAGGGCCCTGTGGGCCCTGAGCTCTACTCAAGACTACAAAGTTTCAATTATAGAAGATAAACAAACCCCAGATTCCTGCCGGACTGAGACCTTGCCTTGCCAGGGGCAACCCAGGCTTCAAGTGGGGGACCAAGGCAACAAAGTTTCAATTATAGAAGTTAAATAAATCCCAGGTACTTGTTTCCAGCCAGGCACCCCAGTAAGGACCCGAACCCTGAAGGGGCTGTGGGCAGCCCAAAACAGCCCTCAACCCCTCACCCAGGCTGGCCACACCTCCATGGGGTGAGGGTCCCCACTGGGGGGCTTGGCAAGCCTGCAAACAGCCATCAGCCCCTCACCCAGGCTGGCCAGGCACACCAGCAGGTGGACATTCGCTGAGGGGTCCCAGACTTCGAAAGGGCACAGGCCAGGCTGAGGGACCCCCCCAAGTGCACAAATTTTTGTGCACCGGGCCTCTTGTATTTAATATTTTAACACATATTTGAAGTCTCTGTAGAATGCATTTCAGATGCTCCAAATTTTAATTTTTTAATAAACACTGTATTAAAAACTAGGGGCCCAGTGCACAAATTCGTGCACCTTGAAAGGAACTGTGGGCCACTAGGCTGCGGTGGGCATAGGGGTGGGTCTCAGCCCATCCTCCCCACCTCCACCCAGTCTCTCTTGTGCATCCCCTGGTCCTCTGTCTGCCAGCAGCCCCGCTCCCACCATCACACTCCCATGCACTAACAGTACTGACCACACTTGCACCCGCTGACTGCAAGGAGCATTTGGGGCCGGTGCCAGCAGCAGGTGTGAGAGGGGCTGGTGTTATCAAGTGGGTGCAAGCTGCAGCTGCTGCCTCAATTGCCCCTCAGGAGCAGGGGGAGATGGAGAAGCCCTTAGGGGCAATCAGGGCTGGCGCTGGCAGTGGGTGCAAGTGCTGGGCAGGAGCATGGTACATGGGAGCAAAGAATTTTCAGTAACCACCAGGGGCTCACCCTGATGTCAGTGACCAGCACCCTGCCTTGGTCTGGTGCACCTGCTCACCTGCTCCACCATCCCACCATGGGCAATGCCCGCCATGTTCTGCACTCCACTGTCTGCTGCCAATGCCTGCCATGTTCCACGTGCACTACTGGTGGTCAGCGCATGTCATAGTAACTGGTTGTTCAGTTGTTCTGCTGTTTGGTCTATTTGCATATTAGGGTTTCATATATATAGACTAGGGGCCCGGTGCACAAAAATTTGTGCACTCAGGAGGTCCCTCAGCCCGACCTGTGCCCTCTTGCAGTCTGGGACCCCTCTGGGGATGTCCACCTGCTGGCATGCCTGGTCAGCCTGGGTGAAGGGCTGATGGCTGTTTGTAGGCTGGCCAAGCCCCCCAGTGTGGACTCTCACCCCATTGGGATGTGGCCAGCCTGGATGACGGGCTGAGGGCCGTTTTCAGGCTGCCTACAGTTCCTTCAGGTTTTGGGTCCCTACTGGGGTGCCTGGGCAGCCTGGGTGAGGAGCTGAGGGGCGTTTTCAGGATTCCCACGGTCCCTTCAGGATTTGGGTCCCCACTGGGGTACCTGGCCAGCCTGTGTGAGGGGCTGATGGCTGTTTGCAAGCTGGCCAAGCCCCCCAGTGTGGACCCTCACCCCACTGGGTGTGGCCAACTTGGGTGCAGGCCTAAGGGCTGTTTTCTGGCTTTCAGGCTGCCTACAGCTCCCATTGACCCAATGTCCCAGCAACGCTGGCTGGAAGCAGGTTTCTGGGGTTTATTTATCTTCTATAATTGATACACTGTTCCTTTAAGCTGAGGCCTACGCAGGTAAAAAGCCTCCTGTTGGCTTCAGTTCTGTGGCTTCTATAATTGAAAGAATGCTGCGTTAGTAGACTGTAAGCAGGCAGTTTCCTCCATCACTGGTGCAACTAAAGGCTGCTGTTTGCTTCAGCTCCGAGGCTTCTATAATTGAGACGATGTTGCAAGTGTGTTGCCTGGAGCTGGAAGAAGCCCAGCCGGCCGGCCGGCAGACAGTTTACTCCTGGTGCAATGGAAGCCACCTGTTTACTCCAGCTCCGTGACTGCCAGTCTCCATCTTGGCTCTTATTGGCTGGTGGGCGTGGCTTAGGCGTCCCATAGAAATGGTCAATTTCAATATTACTCTTTTATTAGATTAGATGTTTACTTCAGAGGATTGGGGAGCAGGGCTGTATTTGCAGGAGACTGAAGCCAGAGAAGTAGTGGTTATTCAACTATCTTGTCAAGGAATAGATAACTTGTGACTCACTTGACATTAGCATAGCACAGTCATACTCTTAAAGAAAACCTAGTCGTAGGTAACTTTCAGTGTTTGACCCCATATCTTTCCTGTAGTCTCCTATGCCTAGGGTACTTTTATAAGGGCCTCAATTATTTCAGTTGTAAAGTAAGAAAACTGAAATAATCCCCAAGGTCATTTTCAACTCTAAATCTCCACCCATCATTTTTATTTGGTTCTAGCAACAAAAGGTAGCCAGAGAGTCTAATTTCATTCACCAACTAACTCCTTTTTGTAGTGCATGCTGTGTGCACACTGTTCTAGGCATGGAGAATATGGCAAAAACCAGCAGAGTTTAAATGCTAGTAAGCAGGATGACAATAAACAAATGTACAAATTAATCCAATCTAATAAAAGAGTAATATTGAAATTTACCATTTCTATGGGATGCCTAAGCCACGCCCATCAGCCAATCAGAGTGGCTGTATGCAAATTAACCCAGCCAAGATGGAGTCTGGCAGTCACAGAGCTGGAGTAAACAGGCAGCTTCCCTTGCACCAGGAGTAAGGTGTCTGCCTGCAGGTTGGGCTTCTCCGGTCTTCAGGCAACATACTTGCAACATAGTTGCAATTATAGAAGCTTCAGAGCTGAAGCAAACAGCAGGTCTGGGCCCGACTACTAAGGCAACATTCTTTCAATCATAGAAGCCACAAGTTGAACCAGACAGGAGGCTTTGTTACCTGCCTAGGCCTCAGATTAAAGGAACAGTATCAATTATAGAAGATAAATAAACCCCAAAAACCTGCTTCCAGCCAGCCTTGCTGAAACATTGGGTCAATGGGAGCTGTGGGAAGCCTGAAAGCCTAAAAACGGCCCTCAAGCCTGCACCTAGGTTGGCCACACCCCAATGGGGTGAGGGTCCACACTGGGGAGCTTGGCCAGCCTGCAAACAGCCATCAGCCCCTCACCCAGGCTGACCAGGCACGCCAGCAGGTGGACATCCCCAGAGGGGTCCCAGACTGCAAGAGGGCACAGGCCGGGCTGAGGGACCTCCCGAGTGCACAAATTTTTGTGCACCGGGCCCCTAGTATAACTATAATGTCAGATTGCATAACTGCTCCTGAAAATAATTAGTAGGGTAAGGAGGAAGTAAGAATTTACCCCAACATATCTTGAGTTTCTTTTTCAGAATTATTCCTTTTTTTCAGCATTATTCTTAATCTGTACTATTTCTATAGTCTTTTGTATTATTTCTGTAGTCTTTTTGAATCTTCTTTTAAGTGGAGTTGCCACTTGAATTTTTCTGAAGTGTTAAGTAGCTCAACACCATCAGAGGAACTAATATAATACATCAATGCTGAGAGGCTTCAATCCAAAACATCCCATCGTCTTACCAACGTTGGAAATACAGATGAAGAGGCACAGGGTAGTGGCACAGTACATAAAATTTAAAGCATCTATTTATCAGCAGATACACTATTTCTAAGTTGGCATTTGCTATGGCTGGTTTCTTTGGGGAGACGTGGCGGGGGGCGAGGGGGGGGGAGGAAGGGACATTATTAGCCACAGTGACTCTTCCTTTTCTGAGAATGTTCCCTGGTATATATAGCTAGACTTCCAGTAGCTCTGCCTTTACTACATCACCTTATACCTTATCTTAACTAAATGGTCCAGCAGTGGAGAAGTGACATGGGCGAGTCAATCAGGTCCTCTTGCTTTGTTTCAACGATATTTAGAATAAAGCAAGAAAACCAGAAGCAGAGTAATGTTAGAAGTGAGTCTTTTTAAATGACAATTGTCCAGATAGGGTCTAAGGACACTCCCATTGAGGTGTGGGGTAATGCACTTTCTGATTCTTCATTATCCATCATTTTTGGTTCCATGAGATAGTATAATAATAAAAAACATCTGTTTCTAATTTAAGCCAGTGAGTATCCTTTATGTTGCTTGCTTTTGCAACAATTGAATTAGATCGACTTTTACAATTAGAGTGCCACTGCCATTTTGGATCTGTTGTATTTGGACCTCTGCATGACTTAGATATGCAAAGCATGTTCCTTTGATCAATATTATTGTTATTTCATTATACACAAGTCTGATAAGCTTCTGTCAGAGAAAGCTGAAGAGGTGAGGAGGAAATGACACAGGTAGTATACATCTCCATGTATTTCACAATCAGGATATATCTGTTGTAAAGATATGCATGAATAATGGGGGAAAAAACCTATAGACCCAAACAGGTTCAGAATAAAATAAAATGAAGGTTGCTCCAAAATATAGCCACATGCTGTCCAATAGGGTTACTGTGAGCCTCATGTTGTTACTGAACACCTGAAAGGTGGTTAATTCAAACTGAGATATGCTGTTAGTAGAATACACATTAGGTTTCAAAGACTTTGTATAAAAACATCCCACTAATTTTATATTGATAGCATACTGAAATGATAGTATACTAAGCATACTAAAATGATAGTAAAATTAATTTTACCAGTTTTTTAATTTTTTAATGTGGTTGTTAGAAAATTTAAAATTTCATGTAAGGCTCACATATCTTTCTACTGGACAGCAGTGCCTCTAGACTCTGGAAGGATATACTGTAATTCTGTCCTTTAAAGGGAAATGGATAGATTTTACTGAGTCCTAAATCTTTCTCCGAATAGATATTAAATGATCACAAACGTAAAGTGCTGCAAAAATGTAGCCATGCTGAATATGCATAGTGGACTTAGAACCATTTACTCCACTTCCCCTGATCCTGAAGTAGTTAAGATGAGGGCAACTGTCCTTCTTGTCTCGAGCCTTCTGCCTCCTGAGGGCACATTTAGCATTTTAATCCTAGGGCTAAAGTCTTTCTGGCTCTGAGGAATAAAAATGACATAACTCCATGAGTAATTGATGAGTTGTCTTGATGTTTTTAAGCCTGTTCCAAAATACAAAGAATGAATTTATCTCTTTTTTTGGTATGTTAAGATCAAAAAGTATAACTATGATGCCTCTGAAAAATAAGGGATGCACATTATAAGGTATCTCACTTTTACACAGATTGCAATATACAGTGCCACCAACCAAATGTAGATAAAATACTTCAGACACTTTTAGTCTTAGATGTTCCATGGGAAATTATGCTCCATTCCAAAAAAATTCCCCTTTCACTCTTTATTTCAGAACCTAGCTTCATTTTCCATCCTGGCACCCTTTACTGCCTGACATTATTATATATTTACTTCCTTATTGTTAAGCTTCCTCTCTAGAATGTAAGCGTAGTGAGGGCAGGGACTTTGCTTTATTCGATGCTATATCCTTTCATCACCAATAGTGTCTGGTGCACTATTTACTTCCCAATGAATGTATTTTAATCAATGAATGAATGCAACTTTTACGGGAATCATTATGTTTCTTTAATCAAAATTCACTACTTTTCTACGGTGGTTTACTGGTTGCAACACTCTAAAACTCCCCATTTTATAAGAAAAGTTGCCATTTAGAAATCGAAGTAAATGTTTGCCTTCTATTGTTTTTTAGAGTGTTCTCTGTCTAGCGGTATAAAGACTAAACTCTCAGTATAAAAGAAACAAACTGTCTCCAGGCATTTCACACAAAGAGAGGGAGTATTATTTAAAATAGCAGGACCAAACAAAAATCTATTCAATTGGTTAAGAAATTTTATTCACACAAAAAAATGTTTTTAAATAAAAAATCAGTTTTGCTTGCCCTTACCTTGGTCCTGTCTTTCAACAAACTCTCAAAAGATCTCAGACATACCACTTTAGAGTTTATCTTCTCTTCTTTGGCCTTCTTTAGCCACAATGTTTAGTATAGAAAATGTCTACATTTATTACTAATCCATGCTCTTAAACCTTTCAGCCATTAGCATTCATCAAAAGACTATTGTTGCCTGGTCAGCATGGCTCAGTGGTTGAATGTTGAGCTATGAACCAGGAGATCATGGTTTGATGCCCAGGTTGTGAGTTCAATCCCCAGTGTGGGGTGTGCAAGAGGCAGCTGATCAATGGTTCTCTCTCACCATTGATGTTTCTACCTCTCTCTCCCTCTCCTTTCCTCTCTGAAATCAATAAAAATATATTTTTAAAAAGACTATTGTTTGTGTCATCACAGGTACTGGTTTGGGCAAAGTGATATATACTGGAAGCTCCCCACCATCTTGCTGTGTCTGCAGCTTTCACAGTGTGGCTGCTGAGCATCTCATCTCTTTGGCTTAGAAGCTGTAAGATCATGTCAGAATTTTGGGGTGAGGTACATAACTACTCAGATAGGTCTTCTCTGACTGTTATTATTTCTTCTTCTCTCCTTATCCAGATCACTTTCCATATGACACCTCCACATAATAATTACGTATTTCTCCAAAGTTACTCTATCCACAAAGGGAATAATACTAATATCTATAAATTGTTATAGAACAGCTTCTAAAGAGAATTGAGGTTTCAACCCCAGTTAAAACACATTAGTTCCTATTTTGTTAGCAATTTTTACTTTTAAAAAACATCTCCATTCACTCATTATTTCAGTAAATATTTTTATGAATAATGTGTAAGTTCTAGGGGTATAAAATGCTTACAATAGATGGTTTTGAAGAGGTTAAGCTTACAACTTGAAGACCAGTAATAATAATAATAATTAGCCCTGGCCAGTTTGGCTCAGTGGATAGAGCATCAGTCTTTGGACTCAAGGGTCCCAGGTTCGATTCCAGGCAAGGGCATGTACCTTGGTTGTGGGCACGTCCCCAGTGGGGAGTGTCCAAGAGGCAGCTGATTGATGTTTCTCTCTCATCAATGTTCCTAACTCTCTATCCCTTTCCCTTTCTCTCTGCAAAAAATCAATAAAATATATTAAAAAATAATAATAATATTAATTAGTCCATGAGAGAAATTTTACAAGCCTGAGCTAAGGCAGAGATATTCAGAATAGGAGGACTTAAGCAGGAGAGGGACTTAAGCGGGAGAGGAATAGGTGATATAGAGGATGTAGTTGAGCATGACTCCAAGATTTCCAGCTGGTGAATGGGTGAGTATTGGGTGGTTCTTTTCACTAAGATAAAAAGAGGAAGGCCATGGAAGGTGTTCTATCCCTTCTCATTCCACAAACATTCTGGAATATCTTACCTATAATTATGGATTTGTTTATCATCAACATGCTATTAATTTCAAAACCTGCTTCTCTTGCCCACATCTGCATTTTAGGCTTTAGACACATGAGGCTAGCCAATGACACAGCTCCCTTTAGATGTCCCAAAGGATCTCAAACTCAGCATTTCCAAATAAACTCACCATCTCCTTCTCCCAAAGCCAGTCCTCTTGCATGCATCCCAATCTCAGGGAATTCCATTATCATTTACTAATAAATTACAAATTATTTTTTTCCTACTCATCCACCACACCCAATTCATCATCAAATCATGTTTCTTCTATCTACTGTATCTTTTGAATATTTCTATTTTTCTTTGTACTTTTGCTACCTTGGTTTATAAAAACCATGATCTTATTCTAAGATCATTTAACAACCTAATTTCCCTTCCTTCCAATACTGCTCTATTTCATTTTCACATGCACTTCAGTTTTGCCAAATTCATTTAGAATTACGTCCCTAAAATATGACCTTCCTGACTTAAATCTTTTATAGCCTCTGTTGCATTCTGGATAAATTTGATCTCCTTAACATGGGCTACTGATTGATGTGAGGTGGCATGGTTTTCCTCTCCAGCCTTGTCTCTCAGCACTGTCCTTCTCCCAACTAAGCCACCTCCACGCATGCCACCATCATGCCTGTGCCTGGCAACTACACTGAACTTCCAATATGCTTTACATGTTAAGTTAGATAAGGACCAGAAAGTGTCTATGATTTGGCAATTAGTGCCTTATCAAGAACAATTAATGGAGGCAGAAAGGAAACTACAGTGGTATCAGGTATAATGTATCAGAAATAAGGGAGTGTTAACAGAAAGACAACTGACCAAGCTTATTAAGTACAGATGGAATTGACCAGGTACCAAGCACATGAGAAGATAGATAGGTATATGACACCAAACTGATTTTGGAAATTTAGAGTTAGTTAGAAGAGTTGGTTAGAGGAAACTGTTAAGTCTCCCAATCCAAATCTGACCAAATAAAATGAAAGTAAATACCTTTTGCCTACGGAAGATCATTTCAAGCAATCCTGTAATATTCGAGCTTTAATTACCCTCCTTTAATTAGGAGGGTAAAAAACAATGAGATGAGACTCAGGCAGGAAACAATTCAACCATACAGTATCTTGTTTGCCAGGTTGTGTTCTTAGATTGTATTTTTAGCAGATAAAAAGCCATTGAATGTTTAAACAGGATGATAAATGGGACCCAATTTTCATTTTTGATTGATCATTCTCACAGAAGGATGGAGAGCTTTCAGAGAAGCAAGACTGGAGGCAGGGAAGAAGACAGGCTATCAAGGAAAACAAGAGAAACACTTACAGAGGAGAGATAGAATCCAGACTTACCAAATCCCTGCAATCATCTGGTGACCTACATGCAGTAGGCATTGTTACTCCACTTTTACAAGTTAGGGGACAGAAAAGGAAAGATCAAGGTGTTACAACTTGTCTATGGAAAATTTGGAAACATAATACAAATTCTTCACTTAGAACCTAGTGTACTTGGAATTGGAAAAATATTCAAATTTTCAAGGATTTCAATTAGAATAGTTTATATGATTAACTGAGTTCACTAGATGGTTATCAGTATAAATTTCTGGTGTTTAATAAGTAAATACAAAAAGGTAGACATATAGATGTGTGCATGCATGGTTTAGTATACATATATATATTTCCAAGCTCTGTCCACTGAGAGGGCCTAGGACCAATGACATGCACCTATCACCCAGGTCTTGCTTTCTACATACCACTCTCCTTAAAAGGAACCAGGCTCTTTAGAAAAGTGGTTGATCCTAGGACTTAGTCAGGAGAAGTAAAAAATGAGCCCTGCAGCATCTTGTGGTACCAGGAAGTAAAAATATGCTCAAAGGGGAATGAGGGCATAACCAAAAGAACACAGGAACCAACCTGAAGGAGCTCCCAATGACCAAAGCTGAAATAATATGAGCAATAAAACAATAACAACGACATTGGACTATAACTCACAGAATAAAATAAATATTCATGAGTCCATACTGATGAATATAAGCAATAAATGTGAGAAAGGGCCACCCCTTCCATACAGAAGACTCCTATATAATAAAAGCCCAGTGACTGAATGGCAGAACGACCTGAATGACCACAGCCCCTCATCCTGGCGGCCCCACCTACAGGCAGGCCCCACCACCCTAATCTGGGGCCCTGATCAGGCAGGCCGGTTGAACCCCACCAGTGCATGAATTCATGCACTGAGCTTCTAATGCTAATTAATAAATGTATAAGGAATGGGGGAAATATAAAATCACCATGACAACACCATAATAGTAATTGTTTCAAGCAACATCTACCAATGGGTGCTAAAATTAGTGGATAAAAGTTTCAGGAGAAACAGGATATTTGTATAGTTTCAAGGACTTCCCTCCTCCAAGATATGTGTTAATTGTAAAGGAAAAAATAGCAACTTCACAGTGGAGAAGCTTGGCAAGTATCACCTTAACTAAGTGATCAAAGCCAATATCACCAATAATAAGACAGTGACATTATGCGCTGAGAACAGCACAACATAATTTTTGGTGGTGTTTTTGCCAGAAATACATTACATAAATCTAATCAGGAGAAAACATTACACAAGCCTAAATTGGGGGACTGAGGAACTGTCACAGACTGAAGGAAACAACAGCTAAATGCAATGTGAGACTGGGACCAGATTATGAAACAGAAAAAAAGTGGTAGGAAAAATGGATACAAAACTAAAGTCTATAGTTTACTTACTAGTAATCAGCAATGTTTACTTTCTGGTTTCAATGAATGTATTCTGGTCATGTAAGATGTTAACATGGGCAAGAAAATCTGTTTTTGCAACTTTTCTTTAAGTCTAAAATTATTTCAAAATTAAAAGTTAAAAAAGTGATGGCAGAAATGTACTTTCCAAAAATTTTACAGATAACACTGAACTGTATCCAATAACATAAACACCTTTTTTAAATGTGTCAATACATTAAGTAGGTTTTATTTTTCTATCTTCCTGTGCACTGGAGCCCCAATTCATCTAAACAGGAGGCAGCCCATGGTTGACACATAGTTTACATTAGCTTTGTGGAGACATTAGGATTCTGAGAAGGCACAGAGGAGCCTTCTGGAATGGGGGCGGAGCTGTTACAGATCAGCATTCTTTATAGAAATTTAGACTCAAAAGACAAGCAAACAATTTTTTAAAAAACTGAAAAACTTAAATGACCAGAGACGGAACACATGAAGACTTACATGTTAGTATCAGATCTTCCACTTGTAGATGTCTAAACTGAACCACTTGGGGCCTCTGGTCCCTTATTGGTTAATTGGAGACAATGCAAACACCGACTTCATAGGATTGTTACAGAACTTCATTATGTATTTACTGTAAAAGTCACATTCATACCAATTAGATGTTATTAATACAAATGTGATATTTAAATTTCATCTGAAATATAGATTTGAAGGAAAAGTAGTCATGTTTTAATTGTGTTACTGTTATCCCCTGAAGGTCAGTGACATTTGTGAAAGCAGAAGTGTTTTGCTGACTTGCCCAGAGCACATGGTTGTATTTCTCTTTATTTGGCAGCTAATGAAAACAACTGCTAGAAGCCCTCTACTGGAAAGGACTATGATAGATTGTTAAAACCAAATCTAAATGTTGTTAATAAAGGCCTGAAGATAATTGTAAGGTGGTAATTAATTAAAGTCTTGAACTATCCCATATTCACATTTATCATCACTGTATTCCTGAAATAGCTTGATGATGCTGACAGATTATCCTCTTAGAGTTTTTCATCAAGGAGTTTTGCTACAATTCCCTTTCCCAAAACAACTATCAGTTTATTGACAATTGACCAAATAATAGTGACAACTTATTGGATGCTATGCCTCTGCTTTGAAAAGGGAACCACTACTTTATTTTATACTAACACAACATTAAAATACTTTTCTCCCAAGACACATAAGTAATGGAATATAACATTTAGTTTGGGGCTTCCCCAAAATAATCTCCAAGATTTAATCCCATCTTTCTGACCACTCTTAGTCTTTGTTATGGGTTCTCTCTTCTCTACCAAAATCATAAACGTTATTTTCCAAAGAATTTTAGATTCTCCTTACATCTGGTCCTATACATATTTTCTGAGTAGACATGTTTATAAGCTGGCTCTACAAAATATGGACACCATCACTTTGTCTTAAATTATTACAACAGTTTTATAACTAGTTGCTGTACTTTGCTTTCTTCTAATCCATTCTCTGCATGGCAGCCAAAATCGATCTTTCTAAAAATACTAATTAATCATGTTAATCTCCTGATTAAGCCCTTTGAAACTTTCCCACTGCCCTTGAGATGAAACATAAACTTAATTGCCACCTTTATAATCTGGCCCCTATTAAGCTCTCCAGTTCCAGATCTTTTTTTTCTTTTTCTTTTTTCCTGACTGTTCATTGACATGTACTTTAATAAAAATAATTGTCAAAATACAACAGGAGTTTTTTTTCACCTCTCAAGTACAATTTAATAGGATGTTTTTTGTTAGAATTCTCTGTAAACCTTCCCACACCCACAAGTCTCATGCTAATGCCAAGTATCAACTTGAGGGGACAAAAGCAGAACTAGTGTGCACAATGTGGAGGACATCTGTGTCAGCTGTAGTTATTAATGGAGGAAAACCTTATACGAAAAGGCAGCCAGAGTCCACAATCTGGCCACAGGTCCAGGTACACAGGACTGGTGGTCAAGCAGGGCTCTCCTGTCCAGCTGCCACGTAGCATGCATACCTGAATTGTGAGCAAACATAAGCACTTTCAGCTTTGACAGTTCTCTGCCTCACCTTCTTTGTGCTTAAGTGGTAGGAAGGTTCTGGGGGGCCAGGCAGTCCCCAGTTCTCCATCTCTTAGTGTATGCTTTTTGAAGGCCTGTGCCCAGCCCAGCCTCACTGAGGTGAGGATCGGGGTTCGGGCTTTCTTTGTGTGATCTGCCAGTTTCCATCCACTCTGGAAGGAGCAATCATTTGGTGTCAGGAGGGGAAAGGATAAGTAAGAAAGGCTGCTCTCCACCCTTTGGGTCAAGTCCAGTTCTCCTCCCAGCTGCCTCCCACACTCTCCAGTTTCCGATCTTAACCACTCCATCTACTACCAATGCATTCTACAATCTTGAATATTTTTTTCTGTTCTATACTATTTCTCTCTAATTGGAACTATCCATTGCATCCATGGCACCTAACACTGATCAGGCACATAAGTACTCAATAAGTAATTATTAAAAGAATGAATGGAAAATAAGCGAGTGAAATGGCTATCTTTACAAGCAGAGCAAACCATTGTAAAAATTAACTATTTAATTCAAATATACAAATATCAATTAGACAATATCCTATATAATGAAAAAGTAATATGCAAATTGACCTTAACAGCAGAATGACTGGTCACTATGACACACACTGACTACCAGGGGACAGATGCTCAATGCAGGAGCTGCCCCCTGGTGGTGAGTGAACTCCCACAGGGGGAGCTCTGCTCAGCAACAAGCCAGGCTGATGGTTGCCAGCACAGTGGTGGTGGTGGGAGCCTCTCCCACCTCCTCAGCAGTGCTAAGGACATCCAACTGCAGCTTAGGCCTGCTCCCTGCTGGCAAGTGGACATTCCCCAAGGACTCCCAGATCACCAGAGGGATGTCTGACTGCCAGCTTAAGCCCAATCCCCTGGGGAGCGGGTCTAAGCCAGCAGGTGGACATCCTCCAAGGGGTCCCAGATTGTGAGAGGGCACAGGCCGGGCTGAGGGACGCCCCCTTCCCCCGACTGCACAAATTTTTGTGCACCAGACATCTAGTAATTTGCAATAATAGTAAAGAAAAGGAAATACACATTTAAATTACTATCTGAATGTCACGGTTTTCATAGGTTTGAAAATATTTAAAATAGCAATATATTCTTATTATGAATCTATTATTAAGAGAATGTGCAATTTCATTACTTGTGAGACAAATTAAATGGATTCATAATAACAACTTATTTTGGCAATTAAAATATAAAATGTATGGTATGAACATTTATATAACTGCATAGTGAACAAACCAACTCCTATTCAGTTTTATAGAGGAAAATATTTTTCCTTGTTTTATAAGAAATGTAAAGGAGTTATTGGCTCAAGTAATGAAAAACAGCCTTGTGACACAATACTAAGAACTGCCTGCCCTTTTATACAGTATTTTCATAGAAATCTGAGCATATCCCACTCGCATTTTATAAATCCGTACAGGTATGTGAAAGCTTTCATTTGTTTCCCAGGGAAGTTTCTTATTACAAAATAGCTACTGCCTAAGCCAGTGAATTGCCAATTATGGTTAACTGCCTTCTATTTTCCTCTTCAGAGACAGGCAGCAGGCATCCAAATTCTTACGCAATGGCTCTCTCATTTAACTCATTCTAATGACTTCAAATTTTATTTTCAATATCATAAGTGGAGGGAAAAAGTTAAAAAAATTGTGCAATTCAAATACATAATTGCAACCCTGGTAGGAATATGGAGTGGGAATTCTATTCTTACTACAATTACCCATTACTTATTGATTGATAAATATTTATACCCAAGTCACTGAAGACATAAATCACATCCATAATTTCTCAATCATTATCACTTTAATGTTTAATAGATAAAAGCATGGCCCCTATTCTATCTGTGTGAATTATTCTAATGCAAGGGCTATAAGAGAGAAGCTCATCTAATAATGCATATAGTAATCAAAATATCTGCCCATTTAATCTAAATAATAAGAGTTCCTATAATAACAGAAATAACAAATGAAGAGCTTATTGATAAATTTTCTCTAAATTAGAAAATATATACTACAGATCCAATGCAATTGCTATCAAATTCCCATGTAATTTTTCACAGAAATAGAAGATACAATTCTAAAATTTGTATGCATCTATAAAAGACCCCAAATAGTTAAAGCTATTAGAGGAATCAGAAATGGGAGGTAGGAGATGAGCAAAATAGGTGAAAGTGGTCAAAAGGTACATACTTTCAACTATAAGACAAATACAGTAAATTTCTGAGGATATAATGTTAGCATGGTGAACATAGTTAACAATACTGTATTGTATAGTATTTGAAAGTTGCTAAGCGAACAGATCTTGTAAGTTCTCATCACACACAAAAATATTATAACTATGTGTGGTTATGGATGTTAACTAAATTTATTGTGGTAATCATTTGATATATACCTATATCAAAACATTATATTGTACACTTTAAACTAATACAATGGCGTATACTATTATCTCTCAAATGCCATATTTCATTAAATATACTGTTTCATTATACCACTATAAAATAAAAAGCTTCCAATGAAGCCAATATTGGTTTATCACTTACAATATTTATTCAAAAGGTTTCTTTAGACTTGCTTGGCATAAATTTCAATCATATATATCACTCCTGTGCATACTTAAAAAGGATAACAGAAGTCAGGTAAATTGGCTAAAGTATTTTTTCAATGATCTTACAAGATGCCAATAAAAGGTTTCAGACAACAACCAGGACATATTCTTCAGTATCTAGTCCTTAGGTGATTTATTGACTAAAACATAGATGGTTTGTACAGCAGGAACTAAATTTGTGGGTAAACAGGTGGTAACAACTTCCTGGCTTGCTGCAATGGCAAGATGCCATCACCTGGAACACACATCTCTATATCAGAGGTATTAAAATGTAAATAAGTGTGCTGCTTGGAATCAATGAAATGCAACTTTAGTACAATCTTATTATGGTTAGGAAATGTGAATGCACAAATCTCTTACTGCCCATGAAAATCACACTGCCAGAAAGTGACTAAGCCAGAGCTCAAAGCTAGGTCTCATAAAAAATATTTTTGTTCAGATTCCACATCTGGTACTCATACATTGGGCTTAACTTCTTTTAATCTCAAGCATTCTCGTTGACTAGATTTGTGTGAATTATTCCTCACCACCCTAACCTCCAGTCCTAGCCATGCCTTGCTCACTGTGTTTCTACTCAAATTCAAGGCCTCTTCAATAAACATATTTGCTTCATATTTACTAATTCTAGTTCTTCTGCTGGCTGGGAAAAAGATACACAATCATGTGTACGTGTGAGTAGTGCTTTTCCCTGGGAATTTGTGTGTGAGCTTTACTGTGTTGACTTAGGCTCCTTAAGAGATTTTCTTTTACTTTCTTCTTCATCTCTAGCTTATTTTCTGGATGGCTGCATATGCCGAATGCATGTCCTATACCTAACTATGACAGCCTCAGCTTCATTCCTTTTTGTTTTTAGTTTCCATTTTTATGTATTTTCTATGGTCATATAATTCTTTCCTAATTTAGTCTGTACCATAACATTTCTCATCTCTTGAAGCACTCAAGACTTCCCTATAACAACTACTATTGCTGTTTTGGGAAACTTATGCTCGCTCTAATTTTAACCATCAGGGATGCACAGATAAATTGTTCATAATTAATGAACTTTGAGAAGACAGAATTACAAGAATCAGATTATTTCTAGAATTAACAAAAAAAGAATATCACATATTATGGTTATATTATGTTTTATAGTAAGTTTTCACTTGGCTCTGAGTTTACTGTATGTTTTTTTCTTAGGTTTATTATATATATAATTTTTTCACCATTAATGAATGTTTCCTTTTTCCTTTGCCCTGGAATTGCTTAACAAGCTCTAATAAAGCTCGCCACGACAGGATTCTGAGGTAACGGAAGCGATCAGGGTTTTCATTCATCCTGAAAAAGAATATTAAAAAGAAGAAGAAGATATTTATCTCAAGTCCAGGTCTGGCCACATCTAATTTATCTAGCAGAGAGAGATCTTCCCTATCTGGTCCAGTGGTACTGCTGCGATGGCATTCCTGCATTCACTTGCTAGCCTCCTTCAGTTATTCAGATGTCTCCCCTTCTTAAATTAATTACTGGCTGCTTGCTTAGCTTCCTGTAAGCTATTTTCATCCATCGGTATGCATAGTTTGACTATTGCTGTGTCTCATGTAGGTTTTGTTCTTCTTTTCCCAATAAAATGCTAATGAGTTGAAAGCTGTGCTTGCTGCTCAATCTCAGAGTCTTACATTAGAGCATTATCTAATCTAATAAAAGAGTAATATGCAAATCAACCATCACTCTGAGACACCCAAGCCATGCCCACCAGCCAAGCCACACCCACCAGCCAATCAGAGTGGCTATATGCAAATTAACCCAGCCAAGATGGCAGTTAATTTGTATACACAGGCGCAGAGCGAAGACTGAAGACAGCCTAGAAGGAAGCCAAGTGCTGCAGAAGGGAGCTAAGTGGCAGAGAAGGGAGGGAGCGAGGCAGAGGAGATGGGAGGGAGCAAAGTGGCCCAGAAGGGAGGGATTGAGGCAGTGGAGACAAAAGGAAGCGAGGCAGCAGAGATAGGAGGAAGCGAGGCAACAGAGAAGGGAAGGAGCCGAGGCAGCAGAGATGGGAGGGAGGCAGCAGAGACTGTGGAGAAGGGAGGGAGGAAATCGGCAGAGAAGGGAGGAGCTGAGGCAGCAGAGATGGAAGAGAGGCAGCAGAAATGGGAGCGAAGCCTGCCTCGCTCCAGCTCAGGAAGCCCTATTCTTGCAGGAATCTTCCTGCAATGGGCTTCTAGTAATTTATATAGTGACCTGACACCTCTTATACACATCACAGATACTTGACATGCTCGCCTTGACATTTATGTTCTTTCAAGTCACATTGAGTGGTCTGCTTCTAAAACACAAGAGTAAAGAAGAAGGACATGCTGTAATAATTCAGCAAGCACAGCGTGGATCTTTTATTCTGTCAACTGTACCAGTGTCCTTGACATATCAAGAGCACATTCTTATTATAATCTGGGAATTTGTGTATTTACTGAAGGATGTATATAGAATTAAAGAACAACTTTCCAGTCTACAGCAAAGGTTTGACACTCAAATATAATGTGATTTTGTTCTATCCAAGTCTAACTGGAGGGGAGGGGCATTTATTCCAATGTTACTAGTTTCTGTTTTCTTTTATTTAGTATCTGAAATGTTAATGTCCCCACCTTCCTTGAAGTCATTTTTTGATGGTTACAATATATAAAAAAATCTACAATGAGTTAAGTCAGCCAGTCACATATATCTATTCCTATCCTTGCAGAATGATTAATTTTAAAAAAATCTTTTAAGTCTGCAGTTTGGTATCATTACAAATTCATGATCTTCAGCCTGCATGAAACCTTCAACACTGTGTTTCTTCTACATCACCTCTGAGGTTCAGTCTATCTAGTGTCCAACCCCCACTACTCAGCGAAAATTATTCTCTCCAAGCTGGCCTGGTCTCCAATATATCCAATTCAATGGAGAATTTTCAGTTCTCAGCTTTTAATCCTATGAAGTCTCTTTCTTATAATATACCTCCATACCTCCTATTTCTCTAGGAACCTGGTTTATAAACTTATACTCCTTCACCCAACTCCTAAATATTAGCATTATCCAGGCTTCCTTCTTAGCATTTTTTCCTCCTTATTCTACCATCTCTTCCTTGGCTATTCCATCTCCATTTACGGTTCAACCACTACCAAAAGATTTATTATAATGTCATGTATATCTCTGGAATCTATTCTTCTAACCCAAATTTAAAGAAGAAGTTGAAATGATAGAAAAAAGCCAGATCATTGGGAATTTGGAACTTATGCTATTAGGGGTATGAGTAGGAAAAGGCTGTTCTCTTATGAACATTTTTAAATGACTCCTCTGGCAATTATAGTCTCAGAATCCTCAAACTTTTTAAACAGGGGGCCAGTTCACTGTCCCTCAGACCATTGGAGAGCCAGACTATAGTTAAAAAAAAAAAACCTATACACAAATTCTATGCACACTGCACATATCTTATTTTAAGCAAGACAGGCAGGGGCAGCAAAAACACCCGGCATGTGGCCCGCTGGCCGTAGTTTGAGGATGCCTGGAGGGAATGAGTAGAAGCAAGGAGATTAAAGGATAATGTAGTCATCCAGCTAAAAAATGATGGCAGTTTGGATTAGTGTGGTGGCAATGGAACCTGAAAAAAAGTAGTTAAATTAAAAAAAAAACTATACTAGAGATAGAATTGACAGAGTTTACTAATAGATGGAGAAAGGAAAGTGAAAAATCAAGACTCTTAGGAATCCGGCTTGAACAGTGGTGGTATATTTTACTGATATAAGAAAATTAAGGATGTATAGGTTTAGAGAATAAAACTGAGAGTTTGGTATTTCATATGTCTTTTGTCTTGTGATACTATAAGACATCCAACTGAGGGAAAAGTACTCAGGGAAAAGGTCTTAAATAAGGATATGAATTAAGGAATTTCAAGAACCAAACCAGAAACTATTTCCTAGGTAAGGGATGAAAACAAAGGACTAAGTTCTGCTTTCTTTAGTCATTAGAAATCATTCAGAGGAGAGGCATTAGCCAAAGGGCATTAGAAGAAATAGATAATTAATGAAGAAAACAAGTGTCACAAAAGACAAAAGAGAAAAGTGTTTCCAGAAGGTGGAAATGGTTAGTTGCGTCCAATACCAACAAAAAAATAGAGAAATGGCCTTTGGGTCTGGTGATATGAGTGCCACGGGTAGTCTTGACAGGCTGGGGTAGAGTCAGGGAGTGAGGCAGACTCACATTCATGTAAGATAGGAGATATGGAGATAAGGAGGTAGATAATGTGAACACCTCTCTTGGCAAAATTCATAAATTCTTTTCTAAAACAAAATATCTATTCTCTCTATGACATCCTAATCTAGCAGAGTAATTAGTTGCATTATCAAGAAAAAGATGATGCTATGTTTAATATATTACCTGGCACATACTTGTGCTGGGTACTCTTTGCCCCCTGAGATCTATTCTTCTCTGTCATGTGCTGTGTGCTGTCTTCAACCTAGCTCAAATACATTCCAGTTTCTAGCTGGATTCTGTCAGTGGAAGATGACAGCAGAAGAGATGGTAGAAAAAGGCAGAGAGGTCAAGGAATTTATTTCTGTTCTGCCTGTTTGTCCGAGGTTTGGCAGTAACTTTTTTTCTTATCTCAGGCTTCAGTTCTGGCTGAGACACTGTACTCATGGCTACTCACTGGGTTCCAGGAATAAGTTACCTGTCCTTGTTCTTTCAAGCCTAAGGATGATAATGGCTTCCCACTTTTGCCAGCCAGTTCCTGGGTGTTTCACCATTCTTTTTGTTGTTGTTAATCCTCAGCCAAGGATATTTTTCCATTGATTTTTAAAGAGAGTGGAAGGGAGGGGGAGAGACACATCGATTGATTGCCTCCCACATGCATCCTCAATAGGGCTGGGGAATGGAGCCTGCAACCAAAGTGTGTGCCCTTGGCCAGAATCAAACCCTTGACCTTTTAGTCCAAGGGTGGATGCTCTATCCACTGAGCCAAACAGGCTGAGGCATGTTTCTCTATTCTCCATCAGTTCCCTTAGCTCTATCTACACTTTGTATTCAGTCCCTTCATTAAAGTTTTTTCAATTGCCCTCTCAGGGTGTGCTATCCCTTTCCCACAGAGATCCTGACTGATATAACTCTCAAAACCGTTTGTTTAAAGAATGTGGGTTATGTTTTTCTTAGATAGAACATATGCTTTATGATCACTGTCAAGTATCTCAATCTTTTCAGGCATAAGGTAGTGCAGTTAGGAACAGTAGGAAAAGCAAAGACAGGGAGAAGACCAGGTTACCTTCCCAGCCATTGGACTTTAACTCTGTCTTTACTGAGTGAGCTGTCTCAATCTTCTCCAAGTCAATCCTCTTTTGACACAATCTCCAACATATTTAACTCATCTTGTTATGGGATTCCAGGGTTCCCTTGAAATATTAGAAATATTATAATGCGTTATATTCTGATAACACATTAAAAAAGAACATTTCCTCGAGTCTCTAGTTTGATAAGACAGTATCTCAGCGCCCCCTGTAATGTCAGGTATTTACTACTTGATGTGGAGGTTTTACATCAAGACAACTTCTAAGAAAGTTTTCTTGACTGATTTAAATTCTTTTTCTATAGCCACTAATCTCAGTCAAAAAGAGTGTATTGAGAAATAAATTTTTCCTATGTAAATTAATAAAAAGGAAACATGAGCTCTTTTGGATATTTCCTTCAGGAAATATAGAGAAAAGCACTTATTTCAGTGGGAAACTATGCTGTGGATAAAATAAGTATTTAATTTTTGTCAGGAAAGAATAGAGACTACATTCTCTTTTGCATTTTGTTTGTCTTTTGGGCTAACCTATAAAGATTAATCCAAATATTTAGGGGGGAAAATCTAGACTGAAAACCCTAAGACATATTAAAGCCCCTCTACAGGGGACATGCCACTTTGCTAGGCATAACTAATACCCTTTTCCAAGACAATCTGTCATTTCCTTCTCCATCCTCAACATAAAAGGAATTCAGTTGAACAACAGTAAATTTTTCCCCACAAAAAAACATATCCTGGCATGTAAAACCTTTTAAGGCACTATCCTGATTATAAAGCCTAACTATAAAGTGTTGTGTCTATGGCACTAAGAAACCCATTTTTTAAAAGCCACTTGGAATGAATTGGGAAACAGTGCTATGTGGCATCTATCTAGACATTGTTTTCTGGCATTTAATATGATCTCTGTGGAGTGAGCTTTTCTAAGAGACATTCTCAGCCGGGAGCAGAAAGAGAGCGTTTTCACTGGGAGGCCCCGGAATGGAATTCAGTGCTTTAGAAATACTTATTTAGACAGATGCATTTGCCAGCACAATGGTTTCCCACATAATTTCTGAAGAAGCCTTCAGGCCTGGTGCCCCATTATCCAACTTTTACTTAGACCTTCGGGGATATTCAGGAGAGCAGCATTAATGTGGGGGCTGAAAAAAAGAGGGACCTAAGATTTTCTTTGGTTGTGATTAGGCTGCCAGCATTTTGGCCATGGGTTGAAAGAATTGCCAAAGAGAGTTAGAAATAAAATAAAAAGATAAGTTGGTTTTACCAATAAGAGTTTTTTTTCCCCTGGGTCTCCAGAAATAGGTGACTACATGGGTATATTTAATTTTTCCTACAAAGTAGTTTCATAAATGCTTCAATTTAGTTCTTCCAGGCTGTTATAACAAAATACCACAGACTGGGTGGCTTATAAACAACAGAAATTTATTTTTCTCATAGTCTGGAAGCTGGTAGTCCAAGACCAGAGGGTCAGCATAGTTGTGTAAGGGCCTTTCTCTGGGTCATAGGCTGCCTACCTCTTCTGTAACCTGGCTGGTAGGTGGGCTGGGGAGTTCTGTGGGATCTCTTTTAAAAGAGTATTAATCCCATTTATGAGACCTCCCTTCATGACCTACTTACCGTACAAAAGCCCATCTACTATCACTTTCAAGTGTTAGGATTTCAATATGTGAATTGGGGGGAACACAACCACTCAGACCATAGCACAGCAATAAATTAGAAAGGGTTTGAGAAGCACACAGAGAAAGGGTTGGGAAACTAA
>PVJC01024335.1:0-25632 GCA_004026665.1 Murina feae
ACACCCTTATGGGGCAAGAGTTGTTTCAGTGGGGCTTTTATGCTCACTGCATCTGCCCCGAGTGTGTTCCTTGTGGATCTGTTTTGTTTAGGTTAGTCCCACTCTGGCCACTGGGTGAGGCTGGCTCCTGTATCTTTAAGGAGGTGTTGATTAAGCCTTTGCCTTAGGCTACTCAGTCTTTTATCTGCAAAAGCCTCTGGCGCAGCTTGAGAGGGGCGGGGCCTCGGGGAGTTTGCAGGGCAGGGCGGAGCAAATAGCTATGGTGCTTCTCAGCCCTGAGCTGAGAGACACCAGGTCTCTGTGTCCCATGGTAATTGCGGCAAGCAACGCTGAGAGAAACCCGCTTTAGATTTCCTCCCGATGCTAGTCAGTCCCCCTTCTCCGGGTGTCTGGGTCTTCAGAAACTTGCCTGGAACTGGAGGTCAGAGCCTCTGGGAACTTGTGGCTCTCTCCGTTTTGGAAAAGAACCACGTCCTCCGGCGCCAGCCCTCTCCCAAAGCCCCGTGCGCGCACCTCCGTACCTCTGTACTTCGCTTCCGCCTCTCCTCTGAGTCTCAGACTCTTTTCTAGTTGTAGTATTTTCACTCAGCCAGCCTTCTTGTGGGTGCGAGTTGTGTCCGTGTGTTCTTTTCATGGTTTTTCTGAAATAGTTGTTCACAGCTGCATTTACGGAGTTTACCTTATGCCGCCATCATGCTGTTCTCTGAATTCATTTATTAAGTCTAATAGATTTTTAATGGAGTCTTTAGGGTGTTTTATATACAATATCATGTCATCTGCAAATAAGGACAGTTTTACTTCTTCCTTTCCAATTTGGATGCCTTTTATTTCTTACTCTTGTCTAATTGCAATGGCTAATACTTCCAGACTATGTCGAACAGGAGTGGTGAGAGTGGGCATCCCTGTCTTGTTCCTGTTCTAAGGGGAAATGGTTTTGGTTTTTGCCCATTGAGTATAATAAACCCACAGCCAACATCACTATTACATTATTTAAATGGAAGTTCTTTCATTTAAGTTTGAATGCATTTTCAGAGGGCTGATAACACAATTCCATTTTCAGTTATAGATCAATATAATACAGTGATAAACTAGCTTAATGAGTCTTTATTCTTTTTTATAAAGAGAATAATTTTGTTTATTGCAGTCACACAAAAAGTCACCTTTAAATATCAGCTGAAGTTTTAAAAACAATTTGAACTTAAATCTAAGTTAGTTGAAACTCATTATTTTTATATTAGTTATCATATTTTAATTGCCCTGAGACCTTTTTTGACTAAAGACAGAACTTTAGGACAAATTGCATGGTCCAGCCTAAAGTGACATGCCTAGTCTGCATTCTTAGAATATGAGGTAATTTGTGTATGAAATGTTCACCCTCTTCCTATGTGAAGAAATATAGATTATTTCTGCAGCTGTACACACACACAGACACACACACACACACACACACACACACACACGTGCCTTCATTTTAATATGAATGAGAAGTGATTTTTTTTATTTATTGACTGAGTTAAAGCCTCATGGAAGAGTTTCATAAACTGAATTTCTGGCTTCAATAGAGCTATTTTAATTAAATTTATAGGAATGTGGGGCAAGGGATGATCCTATTTCATGCTCTTAGGAAAAAAATTTTTTCCCTTTTTAAACTGATTTTATAACAGATCAGATTATAGAATAAAAATTTTTTTTAATTAAACTTAAGTAATGTTAATGAGATCTTAAATATCTAAAATAAGTTATATATTTTGTATGTTGTAGTTATTTAAAAAACATCTTTTTGCACTAAATTATAAGAATCTTTGAATTTGTTTTTATCCTTAATTTTCTTTTTTTTTGTCTTATAATTTTATTGGTCTTTATTCTTAATTTTCACAGCCTTACTCCTTTCATGTGTTCATATTTAATTTTTGTATTTTTATGCCTTTGAAGAATTCTTTTTAAGTATCTTATAACCCAAGACTGTTAAAATACTGTCAAAAAAATAGAATGCTTATTTTATATTTGTTCTTAGATAAGTATTCATTGCTTGCCATTTATTCACCTTGTCAAAAAAAGAAAAACTTTTACAGCATAACAATATCTGAGGAGATAGAAAAATTCATTAATTTTTTACATTAAAATATTTAAAATGCCCTTGTAAACAAGAAATGGCTTTTTTTTTTTTAATTTTCAGATATTGATGAATGCTCCTTCCAAAATATTTGTGTCTTTGGGACATGTAATAATTTGCCTGGAATGTTTCATTGTATCTGTGATGATGGTTATGAATTGGACAGAACAGGCGGGAACTGTACAGGTATGGCTTGCAAAGGGCTTGATTATATTCTTATTAGATGAAATTAATATTTTGTGCTAGTTTAAAAATTCCTCAGATTTCTACTTAGCTAAACTATGCCTTGCGCTTTCCTTTTTTTTTGAAACAGAAAATTGCATTGTGATACATTTATTTTTAAATGGAATTCATCCATTTTTATATAAACAACCTAATATTAAATTTCTAACATGGAAATAAGAAATAATGTCTTTGTATATTTTCTTTGTACATGTGTGTGTATAAAATTTTATTTAAGTGAATAGTGACAATTTTTTTCTTCATCAAAATTCTAACGTGTAATTCTTATCTATTAAGGGCATTAAATGACATTTTCATAAATGCCATGTAATTGATATATGGAAACCATTTTAAGTGTACTATATACAAGGATTTAATCTTTATTTTATTATGCTGAGGCCTTTATAATGATCTACACAAAAAAATCCACCAATTTTTTTGGAACAGCAGTATGCATAGAGAAAGTAAAGATCTTAACATGGGCATTTTAAATATTTTTCCTAGATATTGATGAATGTGCAGATCCCATAAACTGTGTAAATGGCCTATGTGTCAACACACCTGGCCGTTATGAGTGTAACTGCCCACCTGATTTCCAGCTGAACCCTACTGGTGTGGGTTGTGTTGGTAAGTAAAATCTATCTGAAACAAATAGAATTATTTAGAGCTGAATATTCAAACTCTCTTGGCAATGAACTGTGGTGAGTATTTGCTATAATTAATTTGCAAATAAAACAGTTATTTTTCTTAAGGAAGTCTAGATTATCAAATTATATGGCCATTGTTATCATATTTATCTGCCAAATCATATTTAGAAACAAATTTTCAAGATATTTGCTCCAACTTCCTCCTCTCACAGGCTTGGTAACCAGGGCTTGCAAATGGTAGAGCTGAGGCCCAGTCCTAAACTGCTGGGTTCCCTGTCCAGTGTATTGGCCAGAACAACTCAAAGTGGTAGGAGTAATGGATTCCTACATTTATCTCTCCTACGAGCAGGGTCATGTAAGGGTGTAATACGTGAATGATGAGAGGAGAGGAATGGGAGAACTGGATTTCTTGAGGCAAACCATTGGAGTGAAGCAAGTTGGGAGATTGGGGAGAAGCAAAGAAGGCAGTAACAATGGTTCAGAGTTTGGTCTTCAATATTCCTGGCATCTCTGATCTTTATAAAATAACTAGAGGCCCGGTGCACAAAAATTTGTGCACTTAGGGGGGGGGGGCGGTCCCTCAGCCCGGCCTGTGCCCTCTCACAATCTGGGACCCCTCAGGAGATGTCCATCTGCTGGCTTAGGCCCGCTCCCCTGGGAATTGGGCCTAAGATGGCAGTCAGATATCCCTCTGGCAGCCCGGGAGCCCTCGGGGGATGTCCACTTACCAGTGGGAAGCAGGCCTAAGCTGCAGTTGAACATCCCTAATGCTGCTGAAGAGGCAGGAGAGGCTCCCACCACCGCCACTGTATTGGCAGCCATCAGCCTGGCTTGTGGTTGAGCAGAGCTCCCCCTGTGGGAATGCCCTGACCACCAGGGGCAGCTCCTGCATTGAGTATCTGTCCCCTGATGGTCAGTGTGTGTCATAGTGACCAGTCATTCCCAGTGGTTCTGCTGTTAGGGTCAATTTGCATATTACCCTTTTATTGTATAGGAGTATATAGGATAGAGGCTTGGTGCATGCATGGGGGCCTACTGATTTTCCCTAGAGGTGTGGTGCACAAAACTTTGTGCACTCGGAGGGGGGTCCCTCAGCCCAGTCTGTGCCGTCTCGCAGTCTGGGACCCCTCAGGGGATGTCCACCTGCTGGCCAGCCTGGGTGAGGGGATGATGGCTGTTTGCAGAATGGCCAAGCCCCCCAGAGGGACCCTCACCCCATGGGGGTGTGGCCAGCCTGGGTGAGGGGCTGAGGGCCATTTTCAGGCTGCCCACACCTCCCATTGACCCAATGTCCCAGTGAGGCTGGCTGGAATCAGGTTTCTGGGGTTTATTTATCTTCTATAACTGAAACTTTGTTGCCTTGAGCGGAGGCCTACTCAGGCAATGAAGCCTCCTGTTTGCTTCAGCTTAGTGGCTTCTGTAATTGAAACATTGTTGCCTTGAGCAGAGGCCCAGCCAGCCTAGTCAGGCAGTTTCAACTCCATCGCTGTTGCAATGGAAGCCTCCTGTTTGCTCTAGCTCTGTGGCTGCCTGCCGCCATCTTGGCTTGGTAAATTTGTATGCAGCCACTCTGGTTGGCTGGTGGGCGTGGCTTAGGTGTCTCGGTGTGATGGTTAATTTGCATATCACTCTTTTATTAGATTAGATTGTCCAGCTTTTGCCATCTGCGTTAGCATTTCACTAGAGGAGTAAGTGTCTGGAGAATTTTTTGACAGAAGACCAAAAAGAAGGAGAGGGGGAAGAGGAAGAGGAGGAGGGAGGAGAAAGAGGAGGAGGAGGAGGAGGGAGGAAAGGGGAGGAGGAGGAGGAGGGAGGAGGAAGGGGAAGAAGAAGAAAAAAGAAGAAGAAGAAAATTCTTGCTTCAGTATGAATCTGCCCACTGTCTTCAGCAGCAGTTTTACAGACCTTGCAGTATGTGTGGAGGGAATGTTTGCTGCTGTGTTTTATATGCAATTTTATATTGTTTACAAATTTTAGAGAATATATTGAGTTATGGTGTATGGCTCCTCCAAGTTCTGACTTTTTTCTTCAGAATTATTTGTTCAGTAAATATTGAGTGCTTGCTATTCTAGGGGCTACAGAGGGAACAGAGTAACCAAATTCTCTCCTTTTGTATTTCCATTCTGGTGGCAGGGAGAAAGACATAGGGAGAAGAAATTCTAACACTGGAGGTAGTTATAGGATAAGTGCTGTTATTTGGAGCGTGGGAGAGTCTTAAAGGAGGGAGTAAAGTGACTGGACCTCTTGAGAGGAGATGCCTTCAAGGCAAAAGAGCAACCAGTGCACAGGGTCTGCAGCAGGAAAATGCTGATGTTAGAGACACAGCAACGAGGCTGAGGAACAGGAGTGGAGTGAGGGATAGGAGCATGAGGAAAGGAGTCAGAGAAAAAGCAACAACCCAGGTCACAAAGTGGTTCTCAAGCCTAGCTGTACAGTAAAATCCCATTTGGAACCTTAATATTATTATGATGCCTGCATTGCTTCAATAAATGGAGTCACTGGAGCCTCAGCATTTCTTAAAAGCTTTCTTGGAGCAAACAAAAGCTATGAAAAGGCAAGTAATAAAAGGAAGTACTTCAAAAGGTAATAAATATAAACAAATACCCAAAACTATTAGGGATAAGAAAAATCAAATTAAAACAATTATATATATACTACGGGCCTGGTGCACAAAATTTGTGCACTGGGAGGGTCCTCAGCCTGGCCTGTGCCCTCTTGCAGTCTGGGACCCCTCAGGGGATGTCCACCTGCTGGCGTGCCTGGCCAGCCTGGGTGAGGGTCTGATGGCTGTTTGCAGCGAGACTGGCTGGGATTTATTTAACTTCTAAAGTTGAAACTTTGTTGCTTTAACTGGAGCCCAGGTCAGGTTGCCCCTGACAATCCAGGCTCCCAGCGCTTCCTTGAGCCCAAGGCAGGAAGTAGGTAACTGAGGTTTGTTTATCTTCTATAATTGAAACTTAGTTGCCAAGAGTGAAGGCCACAGTTGGCCTAGGCAGACAGGAACCTTAGCTTCCTCCATCACTGGGGCAAGCCTCCTGATTATTCCAGCTCAGGCTGCCCACAGCTCCCATTGACCCAACGTCCCAGCAAGGCTGGCTGGAATCAGGTTTCTGGGGTTTATTTATCTTCTATAATTGAAACATTGTTGCTTTGAGCAGAGGCCCAGCTGGCCTAATGGAAGCCTCCTGCTTATTCCAGCTCCATGGCTGCCGGCCACCATCTTGGCTAGGTTAATTTGCATACAGCCGCTCTGATTGCCTGGTGGGCGTGGTTTGGTTGGTGGGCATGGCTTACGTGTCTCAGAGTGAGGATCAATTTGCATGTTACTCTTCTATTAGATTAGATTACTTTACATCTAATAGACAGGCAACAATTAGATTGGGTAATGTGAGATATTGGTCCCAGTGACCTCAAAGGTCCCTCTGTTCTGCTGGTAGAAGTATGGATCAGGACAGCCCTGCAGAGATTGGACTGTAGTACTCAGATTAACTGTCAGCACATAGTTTCTTTTTTCAGTTTCTTTTTAGAGCAATTCTGTTTATATGGGTTGATACTTCATCATATGGCTTTATTCTTCCTTAGAGGTTTTCCAAAGAATAAAGGTTCATTCTGTTTCACAAATATCATAAGGGTTCATTGGACCCTTTTATAAGTGTGAAATTGCATGATATGAGATGTTAGTGATATTATTTTTCTTTTGTCTTGAACCATTTTATTCATCATTACTCATTTGTTATGCCCAATGATGCTAAAAACAAAGAATATCATTATTAAAGTGGGAAATGATGGTATCACCTAGAGGGATGATACAATAGTGAAATAAAATGTCACTGTTGCATCATTTTTCAATTTTTTTGTTGTGTTGCCCAAGGGATTATTTCGTTACCTTTCAAGGAGGGGTAAAAGAAGACTGGAAACACTATATTTTGAATCTTCTTTGAGCATTTATTGAACACAGTTGAAAAATTAGAAGTTTTCACTTTCTGGCCCTAATGGCAAGAAGAAAATTGACAGTGGAAAACATTTTACAATTGTTAGATGTATCAGAAGATGAATGCAACAGAGACCAGCACTCTAGTCTGGATTCTAAAGAGGTGAAATGGATCATATAAGCAAAATGCCAGGCTATGAGTCTTCAGAGGCTGATATCCTACATGGGTTTTCTCACATTCAAGAATCAAAGAATGGGTGAACTATATGTTTCTATAAACAAAGGATATGTGGTATTGTTGTCCGTTAGTAAGAAATTCAACATGCAATATTTGCACATGAAGCTGAATCATCCCAGGTTCTTACTTCTCCCATATCCAAAATTTAATTGATAGATTCTTAGATAGACAAATGGTGAAGCCAAGTGTTTAGACAAGGGTTATTGGAAGGAAATATGTGATGTATAAATAAAGGAAATCATTGATGAATCTAATTGGTGTTGATTTTCTGAAAGTGAAAATAGGTCCATTTGTGGAGCAAAGAAAACAGCTGCCCTGTCATCAACAAAATTATGAGCTGTCAAAGTTTTCAGAAATGTCTTTAAATATGTGTTTTAATGATGCAAGAATGAGCAGTTATGATAAGCTAGAACCTACTAGAGATATGTTTGAAATGTGGAATCAGTTCTTACAAAATGGATACATTTTGGGTTCATACATGAGAGCTGACAGTTCATTGCATTCATAGGACCATTCAGGTACAGATACTGTATCCTCAAAACCAAAACAAAATATGAAATAAAAATTTGAGTTACTTAGGATTCAATTATTATTAAAATTGCTAGTAATGTTTTTTCACTATGCAAAGAGTGTTTTGTACTGAGGATGAAAATGAACCTTTTATACTAATGTACAAGAGTTTGAATTTCATCAGTTGAGTGATCTTTCTCTTAAAAGGAATTCTTATTACGTGAAGGGCAATTTTAAGCTCCTATGTTGCTCTGCAGACAACCGCGTGGGCAACTGCTACCTGAAGTTTGGTCCTCGAGGAGACGGAAGCCTGTCCTGCAACACTGAAATTGGGGTGGGCGTCAGTCGCTCCTCCTGCTGCTGCTCCCTAGGGAAGGCCTGGGGAAACCCCTGCGAGACATGCCCCCCTGTCAATAGCAGTGAGTATGGAGCTGAAGAAGAGGAAGGGAACAAACTCTGGTAGCTGAAGACTAGTTGCAGTTTTATTCTTGTGCCAGGGATGGGAGAAATAGTGAGGGCCAAAATTTTACCTTTGGATTACTTTCAATGATTATGCTGAAACTAGCCAAGAGTATTTTATATAAAGTGAATTCAATCCTCCTCTTCTTATTGTTTTTCATGATATGATAAAAAGAAAATAATTGTAACCACAATCCAGTATGAATGGTCATAATATCAATTCTCTGTGGTATCACATAAATCAGATCATTTCTGGTTCTTCTCAGAGGTTGTTCTAGTTCAGGTTCAGAGCTGTGTTGTATTCCTGAAGTCAATCATATTATGCCTTAAGTTGAAACATGTGTTCTGATAGGGACATAGATGAAACTTGTCAATTGTCAACTGCATTTTTATTTACTGGCCAAAAAAGTGGTGGTATAAATTGTCTGCAAAGGAGTTTTTTCTTCAATTAAAAACAAATGATTTTTGTTATCCTGTCTATATAACTTATGAAGTAATTATCTTATTTTGTGTAAAATGTAATATATTTTGAAATGTATTTGAAAAGGTACTAAGGAAACTGTAGGTATCTCCCCTGTTCATTGTCTCAGCCACTTGGACACAGGTGTCAAATCTCTTCTTTTTCATTGTTTTGTAGCTGAATACTACACCTTGTGTCCTGGAGGTGAGGGCTTCAGACCTAACCCCATCACAATCATTTTAGAAGGTGAGTACAGCTCCGTTTTTCACCCAGTTGTAACCAAGGTCAAGCATTTACTTTAGAGAAAAGCTGGTTAAAAAAAAGTTGTGGAACAATCCCAACAAGATTATTTTGCAAAATTACAGATGGACAGTCAATTACCAGGATGCTAAATAACAACTTGAAGTTAGAAAGATATGACCCACTGCAGATCTTGTGCCTGTTCTGCAGAGAAGCTGTCTTTACTAATATCCCCCAACTTTAATAATCCCTAACTTACTTTAAAACTTCTCAGATTGTAGCAACATTCCACAACAAAGCCAAGAATCTCCACGGTCAGGATAAACCTGCTGTCTAAGTGTGCATTCACGCAGGTGCATGGAGTGTTGGAAGTGTTAACAGAAACTCTTGTCCTTTGGGATGGTCTTTGTTGTAAGTGAGCTATCTCCCTTTGTGCAGACATTGATGAATGCCAGGAGTTACCAGGTCTCTGCCAGGGAGGAAACTGCATCAACACTTTCGGGAGCTTCCAGTGTGAGTGCCCACAGGGCTACTACCTCAGCGAGGAAACCCGCATCTGTGAAGGTGAGGTGCATCTGTGCCTAAAAAATGGTCAGCACTTTTTAAAACAAAATTCTTGATCAGGCCTGGGGAAAAAGTTCCATCCTCACATTCTATCCAAGTATCTGTTGAGATGGGTTCATAGCTTTTTTTCTTTTCATGTCAACCCTGCTATAGATAAATAGATTCACAGCTCATTTGCTATATACTCTTGGTTTTCTCTGAGTAAATGGATTAATTAAATATAAATGGGGAAAACCAGAGTAGGGTGAAGACATTCCTTATCAAGTAAGTTATTAATGCAAATATTAATTAGAATTATAGGTAAGCTTGAATGAGACTATTAAGTTAATATTTTTCAGTAATTTTAAAATGTTGGACTACATGTTGGACCACTATGAAGAAATTCAAAGGTGATGCAGATACCTTTCTTGCTTCCATCCCCCACTTACCATAGTCATCCTTTTAGGGGGCCATCTCCCCACAGGACTGGGAGCTTCTTGAAGCAAGTTCTGTAGCTTACTCATCTTTGTATCTATGAGTCCTGGCTTATAGGTAAATCTCAATGTTTATTGATGGTACCAATGAAAGCTTCTAAAGATGAATATTAAACATGTAAACATCTCCATTATAACCTTTGTTTTGGAACATGTTAAATAAATACATCTGGAAGAAATATGATTTAGTAAGGAGAAAAATCAGGAATTACATGGCTTCTAGAATCTCTTAATGAGTACTAATTTGAAGGTTACTATGAACAGAAAGATCCTCCTAATTGAATCCAGTTTAAAGATGAAACTAAAATTTAGTTTAAATGACATAAGAGAAAAGTACGCTTTAAAGAAATACCATTTGAAGAATATGAAATTTCAATAAAAAAAAATGCAGGTGCCATTTAAATTCCACTTTTAAATAATTTCTGCCACTTTGAAATAATTTCTTTTGATCATTTATATTTTTTAATATTGGGTTGTTTCTTTTAAAGAAAGATACATCATATTTTGAAGTATTTTCCATGTAAATGTTTGAAATTCTGAATTTTATGAAAATGTGATTTTGTGGAATCATCTTATGCTTTTGTTCAGTAGTTTAAATAATATAGACTCGTGGGGAAATATCTTAATTAATGGATATTATTGCCTACTCTAGATATTGATGAGTGTTTTGCACATCCTGGTGTGTGTGGGCCTGGGACCTGCTACAACACTCTGGGAAATTACACCTGCATTTGCCCACCTGAATACATGCAGGTCAATGGAGGCCACAACTGCATGGGTACGTAAAGGTTTCTCAGATTAATTAGGTCACAGTTGTTGACTCCCCATATAAGATGTTTATATCTCAGAATTATTGCATAAAATGTGGAAATTAAATCTTTATGACTAAGTATTTCGAAGTATTATAAACTTCAAGCTCTATATCATGTTTTTGAACTTTGGCTGTGTAGTTACATTTTTTTGTTACTTCTTAATGCAGTTGTAAAAATAATAGGTCATGGGGCTGTAATGTACAGCATAGGGAATATAGACAATAGCATTGTAATAACTTTGTATGGTGACCAATGATTACTAAATATGGGATGATCACATCCTAAGGTATATCCCTATGTTGTACACCTGAAACTAATATAACATTGTATATCAGCTATACTTTAGTGTTAAAAAGAAAAAGAGATTGTTTCATTTTTTAAAAAACGAGTCTGAAGTAGAACATTTCATCAAATGTTACAATTACATGTCTTTAATTTTAATTTTTCATTTCTATAAAGTGAACATTATTTTACAAATGAGAACATTTAAAATTCAATATGTAATACTTTTTAAAATAAATACCTTTAAATATAGAAACAAATATCTATTAACTTTGTTTCCCAAGAAAATTAGAAATTAAATTCCTTATTTAAAAACAGAAGACAATCAGACTGTCAAACCTCCGAGGGAAGGTAGGGGAGGGTGGGGCTAAGGAGGAGAGATCAACCAAAGGAGTTATATGCAAGCGTATAGGCCTAACCAACGGACCAGACAACAGGGGGTGAGAGCATAAGTGGAGGAGTGGGGGGTAATGTGGGGATAAGCACATATGTAATAACTTAATCAATAAAAAAAATTTAAAAAATAATGAACCAAAAAAAATAAAAATTGAAAATAAATAAAAACAGGAGAGATGTTAACCTATAAATGACTTATGTTCAACTTAAAGAATTATTTTAAGTTACCCCTAAATGACTGAGAAACTTTTTAGAGTTGTGTTAATGATGACAGTTTGGCATACCCAGGTGTGTAGGCTTCATTATTAGCTGCTTGCTGATATGATTGGTTGGCTCATTGTTTTTCTATGTGTAGATATGAGAAAGAGCTTCTGCTACCGAAGCTATAATGGAACCACCTGTGAGAATGAGTTGCCTTTTAATGTGACAAAGAGGATGTGCTGCTGCACATACAATGTGGGAAAAGCCTGGAACAAACCTTGTGAACCTTGCCCAACTCCAGGAACAGGTAAGCACATAGCTCGTGCTTCTGCTGAAGGCCAAATCAGTGGCACACGAATGTAGATGGCAATATAGTAAAAGCAAACATACTAAAACCAGTCATCTCAGTTCTAAAGCCCAAGTGGCCCTCTTTGGGACTGAAACACTAAATTCTGATCTATTTGTTGAATAGGAGTCTGGATCCTAAAAACAAGCCCCATTGCTGAAGAGTTAATATTTATAGCACTGGTCCATTTAAATTCTTAATCTTATACCATGCTTGTTAACTCTCCATTTATTCACTGAATAAATATTTATTGAATACCTACTTTGTGTCATGGGGCTAGACCTGGAAGATGTAATATTTTGATGAAAAACTTGTGGTAATTTAAACTCTACCAAGTGCAGTAAGGTGTTTGTTTTCGTTCAATTTTGAAATATATGCAAAAAAATGGATTTCAGCAAACTTTACAGAAAAGCAGCTTTTTGTCAAAATAGTCTTTAGCATTTTCCCCCTCAAACTTTCTGAAATTTTTAGGCAGAAAATAGAACTGACGTTACATGGTAAAATGTTTTTTACAAGCACAGATTCTTTTGAAAGAAAATAGAGACAAGCAAAAACAATTATCTTAAAACTGTTGCCTAGTTCAGTTTGTTTATGACCTGGGAAGTGTTCATTTTTAATGGTTTTATATACTAAGAGTTAGTTTATCCAATAGGACAAATGTGAAACAATGATTATGCATTTGTCACCAGATATTACTTGGAACATATGTATTGAAATGTTTTATTGAATGTGATGGTGAAAAATAAATGAGAGACTTAATAAAAAGTGACACATGGGATCTTTCCTGGTGGCTAAAATTCAGTGGGCAAATGGATTTTCTTAACCCTATCTTGCCATAGTTGTGTTTCCAAAAATCTAATAGAAACATTTTTACAAGTCTCTAATTTAAAAACTCCATCAGTTAGAAATTGACAGTTGGTTTGGGGAATGAAATACCATTTTTTTTGTAAGAGGAAGTAAAGAGCTTAGGTTTGGGAGAAGGTCTATGTTTAAATTAAAATTCTGCCACTTATTGTCTGACCTTATGTAGATTATTTATCCTTTCTGAAACTGATTTCTTACATATAAAATAGGACCAATAAATCAACAATGACAGTAATAATTCATATGGTTACAATGATGATTAAACAAGGTGATATATATAAATTACAGTAATTAGAAACCATCTGTTATGTGCTTCTCTATATCTTCTGGATGCATGGTGGATGAAATAGACAAAGAGCCTGCCATATAGCACTATATAGTATGCTGTATATATTTTACCTTATACTCTTTTCAAGAGTTTTGCTCATGTCTGTAGCAGTGGGCATTGGTAGCAACCTGCTTCTTAAAAATTGAAATTTGTTTTAATTTCTATTAGTTTGGTGAATTATATGTAGGGATAACTCTTATATTCTCTATTTTATTCCAAGATGCATTGTTTTTGATGCTTCACGTTTTATATTTTAACAAATAGACACTTAAGTTTTAAAAAAGACAAAATCTATGTCTCATTTATTATTCATTATTAACCCACTTGACCACCCAGAATTATTTTTATACCTATGCCTTTGTGCAATGAGTAATCCTTTTTAAAAATTTATACTCTAGTTTTTCAATCTACATAAATTGAATCATTTTTAAAGCCCTGCATATCAAAAGAAAAATAATTAATGTGCCTATAGTATATACTTTATCTTATAATGATTTATCTTCTAATATCAGAGCATTAAAAAGTTAATGATGACAATAACCATTAACAATAATGGTAAAGAATGCTTAGACCTACTCTTTGGATCTAGGAGTAGGTATTGTTTTCAAATAAATATAATTGAAATTAAAATGTCTGGTTGTGAATAATACAAGATATATTTGGCAGTGAAAGTGTTACTATGTAAAATGTTATTTTGAAGGAGTTGGAGAATTTTAAGAGTGAATTTTTCAATGAAAGAAAAATACCATATGATCTCACTCATTTATGGATAATAAAGACCATTTTAAACTGGTGAACAAAAATAGTTAGAGAGGCAGAGCAGCATCGAACAGACTGTCAAACTACAGCAGGAAGGCTGGGGAGGATTGGGGGGTGGGTAGGTAAGAGATCAACCGAAGGACTTGTATGCATGCATATAAGCATAACCAGTGGACACAAGACACTGTGGGGAAGGGAAGGTGGAGGAAGGTCAAGGGGGGGAGGGGAAGGAGACATATGTAATACTCTTTGTCATACTTTTAGCAATAAAACAAAATTTTAAAAGAAGAGTGAATTTGGTTTGTTTGTATTTTAAAGCTGACTTTAAAACCATATGTGGAAATATTCCTGGATTCACCTTTGACATTCACACAGGAAAAGCTGTTGGTGAGTTTTTACATATTATGCTTATTTTAATACATCTATGTAGCATTTTGTAAAAATCTATTGAATGTCTTTAAAGTTTTAAGTACTATAAAATGTAATAATCTGAATTCTGATCTAATATAGGTAGACAAGAAAGAGATAACATGTTTACAGAATCTAATCAAGTGCTAATAATGGTATTGTATCGACATAGTCTGTTGATTAAGTTATGATAGTTGCATGGTTATCTCAATATTTCATACATGTCAAGCTAAAACTGTACTTTTCCTATTCATGAACATTACATTGTGTGATTCCAAATAACCCTCCCTATTTTAACTTTTAGTTGTTATTTTCATACATATATGTTTAAGTTTTTGTTCTATTTTTGTTGTATCCCTTCCTTCCTTTTAAATGTACTTATATTTCTCATTCTACTTTTCCTCAAAGATTATAAAAATAATGTAATTTTAAGTCTCTATTAGCAATGCATATATACAAAAGTACATAAAATTAAGAAAACAGAGCTTTCTTTATCATGTAACCTGAAGAGGAGGTATGATTCCCCAGGAAGTTAATTTGCTACATTGACAGTACAAGCACTTAGTATATTTGATCAGCTTACTTAAATTTTTCCATCACTGTTTAAAGGAAATAGTGTATTTTATGGTCTATATGCTTTTTGAAGCACAAAGCCATTCATACCAGTATAGAATTGATTTCCGTGACACTGAGTATGTTTGCATCCCAATGTTACACACAGCGTTATACAAAGTTCAATGGTAAGTACATAAAGCAGAACGACATATATTTGATCAAATCTGTTCAATTTCAGACATTGATGAATGTAAAGAGATTCCAGGCATTTGTGCAAATGGTGTGTGCATCAACCAGATTGGCAGTTTCCGCTGCGAGTGCCCTACAGGATTCAGTTACAATGATCTACTCCTGGTCTGTGAAGGTAATCTCAATGATGTATGACCTTTATCCAATTGGCAGACATAAATGGTTTAGACAGCTTTATGATTTAGACAGCTTTGTCATTTTTTTATAGCTCCTGTCTCAGTGTGTAGGAGTTGATCACCAAATGGTTAAGTGAATGTGATACTAATGCAATAATGAAATTGTTGCTCTTCCAGATATTGATGAGTGCAGCAATGGCGATAATCTCTGCCAGCGAAACGCAGACTGCATCAATAGTCCTGGCAGTTACCGCTGCGAATGTGCTATGGGTTTCAAGCTCTCACCCAACGGAGCCTGTGTGGGTAAGAAGGAGACTAATTTCATTCTTTAGTGCTGAGCACCACATTCTTTAGATTTCCTACAGTGAAAAATCCTGGGTGCTTTTCTATCAAAAGTTATTTCCAAAAATAATTTGGAAAGATTTTCCTAGTAAATTCATTCATTGATATTGAACCTATTTCATCATACACATTAGGTTAATTTTTTCAGAAAAGAGGTCCCTTCAGTGGATTTTTCTAGGATTGGACCCAAAAATAAAACAGTATCCTTGAGATAGCAACCAACATATAAAAATTGCATGATTTTAAAAGAGAGAGACTTGGATGCTTGAAAGCCTTGCTTTGTTTTGATTCAGCTGTTGTCATGGTTCATTTTCAGACTATCTGTAATAATTAATAACAGGTTATAGAAACATGCCTGTGAAAGAAATGAAGGAATCTTAATAAAAATCAGATACATGTAACGTGTCTTATTTTTGTTTCAGATCGCAACGAATGTTTAGAAATTCCTAATGTTTGCAGTCATGGCCTGTGTGTTGATTTGCAAGGAAGTTACCAGTGCATCTGCCACAACGGCTTTAAGGCTTCTCAGGACCAGACCATGTGCATGGGTAAGAGCAGAACATTCGTTCCAGGGGTGAAATGGAGCTGAGCATCCAGAAGAGATTTCAGTTTGGTCACTTGCCAAATTAACATGTCTTTATAAGAAACAATCTTATAAAAAGTTAACTATGCTAAACTGTTTATGGTTTCATTCAATATAAAATTTTCAAGCCAGGGACACACTGCTTACAAATGTTCCTTGGTTCAGTGTTCCAACCTTTTTTCCTAGATGTCTTTCACATGTTTAACCTGGGCTCTGGGACACCCGGGTTCATGTGGAAGTCAGTGCAGTACCAGCTGTCCTTCACCCTCTCTGGTACCACTCAAGAAAAGGGAGTATAGTAAGAGTGACAGTATTGAAATGAATATATGTACATGCACATACGTACATGCATACATGCATACACTTTTTCCCCAAAATCATTGAACACATGGGATTTATCTGCTTCATTTGTGTTTTAACTCTTAAAGACATTTTTTTAGAAGCAACAGAAGCCAATTTAATGATTAGTTAAGCAATAATAGTGTTCAGTAAGTAATTGCTGAGCTGTTGGTTAATAAGATTTCAAAAACACATGGCTGGACGCCTTGGAACTCAGAGTAACTCTTTAAATCTGATGTCAGCCACTGGCTCTGGCTCTGCAGATAGAGTTCTCCATGCTTTGAGCTTGAAGGAGGAAAATCAAATTATAACTTGACTGCTTATAATTAGCATGTTCTCAGTTTAGGAAAGCTAAAGTTGTGCATCTACTCTTTTGGTATTCAAGATACTGTCTGTATGAAGAGTGAAGTCAGATTTCAGAACTGCAGAACTAGTGTATGGTACAGCTGCTACACAGTGAGGACCACCAGGAAAATCTTCCTTCATTCATTGCCTCCTAAGGGGCCCCCTATGGATTTGTCCCTAGGAAACTTCTCTAGGAGATGCTTATTCAAAGGACAAACAGAATCTGATCTTATTGGCAGGAACATTCTGAGAATGCTTACTTATACATACTCCTCCTGGCTGTGCTCTTAGAGAATAGGATTTGCTAAAAAAAAAATATGAGATTTATGATTCAGAAATCCATATGGAGAAATCTGCCCTGAATCCTAACAATTCACCCAGGATAAAAGTCAGATAGACTCCTTGGTGATACCTCTCTTAACTCTTCCTTCCTAAGGACCAGTATCCTTTTTGCACAGTAGAGGAGTCTCAGCAGCTTGAATTTCATAGTCCAAAAAATCAGGTCTCTTGTATGAGAATGACCTTGTAAATATTTTCTTAATTTCATTGTTGTGAAGGCTAATGATACTGAGTTTTAATCGACTTCTTCAATTTGGGTTTCACAAATTCATAAACGCTAGGACCTAAAGTGTATCTTTGTTGTGCTGATCAAATTAAGGTTTATAAAAGTCTGGAGGAGTGTTTAATAATGCTTAATAGAACAAAATTATTTTAGTGTTTTAAAAGACTAGTTTCCCATACAATTGACAAGCAAAGCTGTTAAAGCATCTCTATTAAGGATATGCTTGCTTAGCCTCATTCTGAGTGTTACATTGCCTGTCAGTCATTAAATGGCACTTTTTCTTATCCTATACTAGGGGCCCAGTGCACGAAATTCATGCACTCTGGGGGTGGGGGCGTCCCTCAGCCCAGCCTGCCCCATCTCACAGGGGTCCCTCAGCCCAGCCTGCCCCCTCTCACATATTGGGAGCCCTCAGCAGGTGTCCTACTGACAGCTTAGGCCTGCTCCTTGCTCCCCTTGGGGAGCGGGCCTAAGTTGCAGTCTGGCCTCCCTTTGTGGGAGGCAACCAGGCTAATCAGGGGAAGCCACCAGCCCCATCACCTCGCTGCTGCAGCCACTGCCAGTCACCGCAGCCACCAAGGTGTTTTCATCAACACGGACTCCAGTCCCTTCACCATGAAAAAATGACAACTTTTTTAGGCATTTTCAAGATGTGTGTTTCATAGGATATGACATTTCTTTCTCATTTTTTTTATCCTCACCTGAGGATATGTTTCCAATAATTTTTAGAAATGTGGAAGACCTGGGCCCCGGCCAGGGAAGAGCCTGCAACCTACATGCCCTTGGTCAGAATTAAACCCAGACCCTGCAGTCAGCAGGCTGAGGCATTATGCACTGAGCCAAACCAGCTAGGGCAGGATATGACATTTCTTAGCCTTCCAGCAGTGGAACTTCATTTTTTTTCTTCAAGAGTGTGGTGGAAAAACCCTAGATCACCTTTTTGGATTCTTATTACTCAAGTTACTAAGAATATTACCAGTGGCATACAGGGAGCTTCGCCAATGAGCGGTAAGAAAAGGTGTTTCCTCTGTAGTTCATTCTGATCATCGGCTCCTCCAATCCCAGATCCACCCCTTCCCAGGTCTGTAACCTCTGACTGAGGATGCAGGCCTGAGCAGGGGGCCACCGGACCCCTGAAATCGCCGGCTCTGACCCTGCCCAGGCCTGCAGCCTCTGGCCAAAGCTGCAGACTTGGGCAGAAGACCCCCAAGCCTCTCCAGTCACCGGCTTCACAGAGCCCAGGCCTCTGTGATCACGGGCTCTGATCCTGCCACCTGCCATCATCGGCTCTGCCCTTGCCCCACTGGCAGCCTCTGGCCAAGGCTGCAGGCCTGGGCAGGAGACCCCCGGACACCTGCCATCACCAGCTCCACCCCTGCCCCACTGCAGCCTATGACCAAGGCTACAGGCTTGGGCAGGAGACCCCCAGGCCCTTGCCATCACCAGTTCCATCCCTGCCCCACTGCAGTTTATGGCCCAGGCTACAGGCCTGGGCAGAGGATTCCCAGACCCTTGCATTGTCAGCTCCGCCCATGCCCAGACCCCTGCGATTTCAGGCTCTGCCCCTGCCCTTCCGATCAGTGGCTCTGCGGAGCCCATGCCCCTGTGATCTTTGGCCTTGCCCCTGCCCAGGCCTGAGGCCTCTGGTGAAGGCCTCTGGCCTGGGCAGGGACCCCCAACCCCCTCTGATCGCCTATTCTGCCCCTTGGGCCCCCCGCCTCCCCCACCACCTGCCTGGCTAACAGGCCTGACCACTTCAGTGGCAGGGCTGAGCCAGACTTGGGGACGGCCATCTTTGTGATTGAATGATGCCTAATTTGCATATTACTCTTTTATTAGGATAATAAAGCCCTGATATGCAAATCAACCAAACGGGGAAATGACCGGTTGCTGTGACACACACTAGCTGCAGCAACGGGAGGTGGGACCAGCCAGCAGGAAGCACAGGCCACCAGCCAATGCAGGTGCCAGCAGGGGCTCCTTAATTGCCCTGCCCACTGGTCGCCCCACAGATGGCCCTGATCACCGGCCAGACCTAGGGACCCTACCCTATATATTGGGAACAGCGTCTTAGTTTTAAAAATTAAAACCTGGCAAAGCTACTCTAACACTGAAAAAACAGGATGATGCAGCGATGACATGCATGGACACTGGCTTGCACATTTTGTGGTCAGCCCTGATTCTAATACTTATAAATGTGACAAAGGCAATTACTTCTCTCTGCTTCAGTTTTTCCACCCATAAGATGGGGAAAATGGTGCTACTGCCTCAGAAGGATCATGTTATGTACTACTTTTTATAATCAGGGAAACAAAATGTAGCTGCCCATACAACAGCAAGATGCCTTTCACCTGTATGAAAACTATGGTCACTGGTGCATGCAGCATCCTGGATTGCGAGAGGGATGTCCAACTGCTGTTTTAGTCCTGACATTCCCTAAGGGGTTCCGAATTGTGAGAAGATGCAGGCTGGGTTGAGGGACCTCCCCCAGCCCCCTGTGCACAAATTTTATGCACCGGGCCTCTAGTAATTTTGTAATTCAGAGTTCTCTCTACCTCATACTTATTTTTCTTAAATAAATAGGAGTTCCTTGTGCTGAATGAGGACAATCTAAATAAATCAGTAGTTTAAGATAATATGAATGTTTAATAGGCTATGTTTTTCTAATTAAATACTGAATTCCTTTGAGCCATTGTTTTTTTTGTAGATGTGGATGAGTGTGAGCGGCACCCATGTGGAAATGGAACCTGTAAAAACACTGTTGGATCCTATAACTGCCTCTGCTATCCAGGATTTGAACTGACTCATAATAATGATTGCCTGGGTAAGTACTCAGTCCGTCTTGGTGTTTTATTGCTTCTGCTTGGTTTACACAGTATATACTGAAATGAAAAATAAAATCAGAGAATAAATATTTTTATCATTAAAATTGCAAATGTGTGCCAAACACTATGTGATACTGCTGACTGATTTCTAGTTAACTCAAGCCTTAGTATTGGCATAAATAATCACAAAACAATCTGCTGTGCTGAGTTCATCAATCAATTGATTCAGGGCAAAGAGCCATGCATGTGATAGTAGATGTGTTGGGGCTGTGCTGTGGTTTGGGGTTTTTAACCTCTTAAATGGCATTGAAGATAGACCTGTCATTGTTACAGCGTTATTACTGGTATTTAATGTATTTCATTACTAGTATTTAATATATTCCATTCTTGATTGATGTTCAAGTACTGACAGTCTCCAACTTAACAACATGCTGTGTGTTGAAATTCTATTTTCTGGCAGCTTTGAAGCCAGGGATGATGCCTTTTCCCACAGAAACCGCATGTGCTGATATCTTTTGGGGACCAACTTTAGATTCTCAGTGGAAAATATAATTCTACTGGTACAGGATTTTAGCCTTTGCCCTTAACAGATATTGATGAAAATAATAATTGTTAATGAGTAGGGGAGGTGCCTATGTTTTATGGAGGAAATAATAAGAGAAATGACAACCAGCATTGACAATATTTCTTGTTTTTCATGTGCCAGGCGCTATACTGGTACTGTAAACATAACATCTCTTAATTCACATGATCCTCTAAGGTGTGTGAAAGTAATGCAGGCTTTCCACCATTATGGGACTATCCCTGCTCAAACCTATCTCCCAATTTAACCCAACATACGTTCCTCCGTTTTATTTTATTTTTTTTCTCAAAATTCTGCACTGGGAAAACTTTTGAGCTAATTGGACATTTTATTCAACTATCACCCTCTTGTCTATCGTTTCTCAGCCATGGAGAACTAAAGACATGGACATGGCTCTGATCAAAGCACAATGTTCAAGCAACCCAGAGAATTACTCAAATGCAGTCAAACCTAAGCTTAACTGGAAACCTAATACCAATCACCCCCCTCCAGATTCTATATTCTATTAGCAATTCTAGTCTTTTTAATATAATTGATTTTTTTATATTTAATATGCTCCATTACTTGTCCTTTGAATATAGTCAGCTTATCTCTAGGTGGGGGTCACTTGCAAACTATGCAGTCAAGTTAAACTTATAAATCCTTCTGCCTCTGGGGAAAGAAATTTTTTTTCAACTGGAAAGAAGGGAACATTTAACCTTAAACCTTCAACTTAAAATTTTGCTTATAAATTCCTGAGTTATAGTAATATCAAAAATGTTCTCTGGTGGTTGAAATACAGTAGGGCTCTATGTGACCTTATAAGGCAGGTGATGCTTACAATATGAGCCATTTCTCTCTGTGTTGATGGGGAATTATAGTGGAGAGTTTGAATGTGTTCCAAGAAATATCGTTTTAAGTTGCAACTTGTGACAGTGTACGTGTGAGAGTTCTCAAAATCCAACTCATGTTTGCTTACAGACATAGATGAGTGCAGTTCCTTTTTTGGTCAGGTGTGCAGAAATGGACGGTGTTTTAACGAAATTGGCTCCTTCAAGTGTTTATGTAATGAAGGTTATGAACTAACTCCAGATGGAAAGAACTGTATAGGTAAGAATCGAAATACTTAAGTTTTTATGTTGTTTTGTAAAATAATGATGTGACTCCCCCAAGCTCCACTTAAGGACTCATGCACATTTCATTTGATCATCTGATCACATGAACAAGTTAAGGTATCACGGGAAATATTTCTTATAAGGAATAAGCCAACAATTGGAAAGGACTCATATGCACAATTTTTATTGGGAGAGAGCTTGAAACTATCTGTGTCTCAGTAAATATAGACAAAGGAAACAAAACAAGGAAATTAGCCTCTTGTCAAATGAGTAATACACAAGATGTCAAAAAAGAATCTTGGGCTTATTTGTCCATAGTGACTTGGAGGAACAGAGAGCCCAAGCTGCATTAATGTTTATGTCACTTGACAACAGTGACCTCGTGTTTGAATAATTTTTCTTTTGTTTCTCTTTCAAGATACTAATGAATGTGTAGCCCTTCCCGGTTCTTGTTCTCCCGGTACCTGTCAGAATTTGGAGGGATCCTTCCGATGCATCTGTCCTCCGGGGTATGAAGTAAAGAGTGAGAACTGCATCGGTAAGACTAACATTTAGTCTGAGGTTCCCCAAGCTGGTCAGTGTAATAAGACCCGGTACAGACTCTGTGGAAGTCTACTCAGTCCAAGCCACAGCAAGCGTGCTGACCCAAAGAGTTTAAACAAACAGCTGCCTATGTATGTCTTATTGACTCATCAGAAATGATTTGAAGGTGTATTGGTGGGAATACAAGGTTTAGGGATGTGGGTTTTTTCATTAACATAAGTTTTATACTAGTAAAAGAATTTTCACTGTACTCTAATCTTTTTTCCAAATGCCAACAGAGACTTCCTATTGAATTTAAAGAGTGTTTATTAAAAAATGTAATCTTTGGCATCCAATTTTAAAACATCTATTAAAGGTGTCCAGAGTCCTAGAAATGTGAAGCAGAAAACCTTGACATTGCTGTTGAGACATTTTTCTCCTTGGGAAGGCCTCATGTCAGAACAGAAAACGTTAATCTATTTGTCATAACAGATGTTTTTCTGTTGAAACTCTTCCAGCTTACAAGAACATTGTAACCACATCAGAAGTGGGTCCCAGAATTTCCTGGTGGATGTGATGCAGGCCGAACTTTTTACAGTTACTTGATTTCACTTTTATACAAATTATTTTTTACAGTCTTGTTGAAATTCAGAAGCACCAGAATCTTAGTGTGATTGATAAGGTAGTTTTTGGCTGTTGAGTTATCTACTTTTTAAAAATATTCCATGTAGCTCTACTTTTCACATTCAGGGGACTTATACAAACAGAACTGAAGAAAACAGTTTAACTTCATCAAACTTAATTAGTTTTCAGCCCATATAATTGCATATAATGGGTATCCCTAGTCATTTCAATTTGGTCTTTATACCTTTTCCCTTTTCTATCTGATACGTATAGTTCACTATAATATTGTCCAGTGTTTTAATACTTAAAAAATAATAATAGAAGCACCTTAATGCAAAATTGATTGAAATATTTAATTTCATTTTCTTTATTCATATTTAATCTCAGTCTTTATTGTGCCTGTGCCCCACCCCTTTATGGAACAGTGACAGTAGCAGTGTATCACCCGTTAAGGGGGAATAGATATACATGTGCTGCTTTGTGTCAGAAAGATTCAGCTACCTTTTCTCCTGGTGAAAAACATCTATGATTCAGTTACATTTCATTGCATTTCAGAAATATTTTATTTCCTTTATCCATTGTTGGCAGTGCCACCATTTTGCATCTCTGAAAAGTTGTTTTTTAGTTAATTTACTTCACTGTAAGATTTTCTTCTTCAGACTAGAATCTCTATCAACTTTTCCCAGATGAAATGCTTTTTAATGTGACTATACACACACACACACACACACAAATACATATGTTTACACATGTATACATACAATAGATATTATAGTAACCACAGAACATTTTAGGTACTGGAATATAGGCCTTGCCTCAAGTAACTTACTGCCTAACAGGAAATAAAGATATTGTTATAATACAATGTGAGAGACACTATACTGGAGGCATGTCCAGGATGTGGGAGCAGAGGAGGAGGCTGGGAATAATGATAGTGGTGACAGGTGGCATGTCAAGGAAGCTCACCACAAAAGATTGGTGACACTCAAGGTGGCTCTTAAATATTGATAGGAATTTATAATCAAGGAAAGGAGCAGCACGGAGGAAGTCATTTGAAGACATAAGTAACACAAGTGTGGTAAAGGGTATCGACAAGATGAAACAGTCCTACAGGCTGTGTGAAGCATTGCAGGGTTTTTGTGGGGGTTTTGTTTGTTTTGTGGGGGTTTTTTTTAGAAAGAATGGAATATAACTCATTCGTGAACATTCTGCCAATATAAACTAAGAACATAGCATGTGCCAGACAGTATGCTAGACTAAGCTGAGGGGGCATTAGTATTCCAGGCAGACATGTCAGGTCCTCATGGAGCTTGCATTCTCTCTCATGTCTGGAATTAGGTAATGTTTCTCCATTCAGTTAAAATAATCCATTATATAAGCACCTCCAATGACAAAAAGCTAAACATCACTGGTAAGGAATCCTTATTTATTTTAAGGAACCATTTTGGGGTGAGGTGGGAACAATAAAATTCTCCAAACAAGTCTGAATCCTAATTCCATAGGCACATATTTTCAAATAGAAAGACAGCCCTGATGGCAATATGAAGAGAAAAGAATAAAAGAGGAGAATACTGCAGTTAGGAGATTTACGATAATCCCAGTGGCAAATGATAGTGAGTTTGAATGTACAAAGGAGGTAGCATTGATAGGCCACATGCTGTTAGTATGTGGAGGTTAAAAGGTCACAGTGAGGAATAAAGGTAACCACAGGATCCCAACTTAGGTTGTTCAGAGGAACATCAGAGAAGGGGACCAATTGAGCTTGCACTGCTCATAAGATATTGATTGAACTGGTCATGTTAGGTAGACAGATGGACATACATACACTTCTAGGGACCAAAGGCAGGGAGCCAGAGATTAACTTGAGAGATCAGGGCTTATGGTTGATTGAAATTGGATATAATCTTTGACATCTAAGAAATAACACTTTACTTTTAACTGATAAGTATAAAATTCATATAATAAAATATCTTGTTTTATATTAAACTAGAGGCCTGGTGCACAAAAATTTGTGCACTCAGGGGTTCCCTCAGCCTGGCCTGTGCCTTCCCACAGTCTGGGACCCCTTGAGGGATGTCCACCTGCAGGCTCAGGCCCGCTCTCTGGGGGATCAGGCCTAAGCTGGCAGTCAGACATCTCTCTGTCAGCCTGGGAGCCCTCAGAGGATGTCCACTTGCCAGCAGGGAGCAGGCTTCCTTAGTGCTTAGATATCCTTAGTGCTGCTGAGGAAGCGGGAGAGGCTCCCGCCATCATCACTGTGCTGGCAGCCGGCAGCCTGGCTTGTGGCTGAGCAGAGCTCCCCTGTGGGAGAGCACTGACCACCAGAGGGAAGCTCCTGCATTGAGCATTTGCCCCCTGGTGGTCAGTGTGTATCATAGTGACCAGTCATTCCCAGTGGTTCTGCTGTTAGGGTCAATTTGCATATTAACCTTTTATTATATACTAGGGGCCCGGTGCACAAAAATTTGTGCACTCGGGGTGGAGGGAGTCCCTCAGCCCGGCCTGTGCCCTCTCACAGTCTGGGACCCCTCAGTGGATGTCCTATGATGGCCCCAGTCTGCCAGGCGCCTTTTGTGTGTGTGTGTGTGTGTGTGTGTGTGTGTGTGTAGCCACTGGGGACCTGCCCCCAGCCGCATCTGA
>PVJC01024336.1:0-25620 GCA_004026665.1 Murina feae
GCAATCGTGGGCCCTCCGGTGGGAAACGTCCAGGCCTGCACTCACCAGCCTTCCCACCCCCCAGTGCACGAACCCTGAAGGGGCTGTGGGCAGCCTGAAAATGGCTCTCAGCCCCTCACCCAGGCTGGCCAGGCATGCCAGCAGGTGGACATCCCCCCCCGAGGTGTCCCAGACTGCAAGAGGGCACAGGCCGGGCTGATGGACCCCCCAACCCCCGAGTGCACAAATTTTTGTGCACCGGGCCCCTAGTCACAGTATAATCAAAATCAGGAAATTAATATTGATAGATCTAATCAGATTTTGTCAACTATCCTAACCATGTCTCTTTTAGCTAAAGGAATCCTTTAGCCAAGGACCATGTGTTGGGATCAGTTGTCATGTCTTTTCATCTCCCTTAACCAACAGCTGTTCCTTATGGCATTGACTTTTTTTCGATGAGCAGAGGCCAGTTATTTTGTAGAATGTCCCTTATTTTGGGTTTGTCTGATGTTTTCCTCATGATGACTTTTAGTTATACCACAGAGTTCTGCGTTCGTTTCAAGCGCACCTGATGTCAGTTTGTCTCCACACTGGGCCTTGGAGCTCCTGGACATTTAGAGTTGAGGGAGAAGAGGAGTTGACACATGAGATAGAAAATGAGAGATCCCAGTAAACTAGGAGAAAAACAAGACAAATGTAGTGTCAAGGGGCCAAGAAAGAGGGAGCAGCCAACGGCATCAACTGATGCTGAGAAGTCGGGTAAGATGAGGACAGAGAAGTGAGCATTGTAAGTGGGAAGATGGAGTTGTTAGTCATCTTGGCAAGAGTGTCACTAGACTGGGGGCGCCTCCTTGGAGATGAAGATAGAGTGGGAGGTGGAGAGTGGAGATATCATGTATAGACATCTCAAAGGCAACACTCCCAAACTGATCTATCTCTTGACACCCCCCCACTCTCTTCCTATATTCCCATCTCTATTGGGGCCCAAGCTAGGAATCTGGGAGACATTCTCAAATTCTTTTTCTCCTTCAGACCTCTTATGCTTTTATCTATAAAGCCATCTCCATTTCACCTCCTAGATACTTACTCCGTCTTCTTTGCTGCATGCCTGTTTCCCCAGTATAGGCCCTTGCTACCTCCAATCTTTCCAATACTTAGTACATCATGGTCATTCAACCTCCAGCCTTGTCACCCTCGAAATTCTGTTGGCAAAGCCTGGGGACAACCAGAAAAAGGGAGGGCGTCAGTTGTGTTGCCAGATTGAATTTTTAAACGCACAAATCTTTGCAGATTGAACTTTAAACGCACAAATCTTTCATACGTGCCGCTCTGCTCTCAATCCTTGCAGGGCTTCTCATGGACCAGGTTTAGAGTTTTCTGCTCTCGTGCTCCTCCCTCTCATTCCCAGATCAATGCGAACATACGCCCCCTCCCCCCCAACACCCAGTTCTGTTTTATGTCGGCGTCTTTTTTTTTTTTTTTTACATTTTTAAAAATTACATAAAGCTTTACAAAGATTAGTACATATATCTCTTTTTTCCCCCTGCCCTTCCCCCAGCCTCCCCTACCCCCCAGTGTTTTGTGTCCATTGGTTATGCCTAAATGCTCACACAAGAAAAATACCTTATGTCGGCGTCTTTATCGCCCCTCCTAACCGCCTCCCCCACCACTCCCCTCAGACAGACACCATTTCTCTGCTTTCTGACTAACCCTGGCTTAGACATCCACTCCAAGGGCCTCAGCGCTCCCCAGCCTCTCCGCTGTCACCTTCCTCCCTTTCCCAGTTGGCATCCCCGGGCATTTTAAGAGAATGTGGTGCTTATTCCTGTCGTCATTCTCATTGCAAGCATCCCCTCAGCGTGCTGCTGTCTAAGCATCAGTTTCTGTTGACCTCTCCGCGAACTCTGAGGTCTGAGGCCAGCGCGGAGGGTACTAAGCCTGTGAGTATTGAGAGCAGCCGACGGGCTGCGGGGAGCACGGCTGCGGGAGGGTGGCGTGTCGGTGCCCCAGCGCGGGGCGGGCGGGCAGGAGCCGGGCGGCACCCTCACCCGGGGCAGAGGCGGGTCTGCGGTGGGTGCACCTGGAAGCAGGTCGGGAACCGGCCGCGCGCGCCGGAAGCGCCGGAAGGCGGAGGGCGGACGCCCCAGGGCCCCCAGCTCCGCAGACACCCACCGCCCGGCGAGCGCACACCCACGCCCCGCCCCCGGGCTCCCCCGCCCGCCCCGCCCCGCCCACCGCGTGATCACGTGAGCGCAGCCTCGCGTGACTTCCGCGGTGTCACGTGAGCGACCGTGGTCACGTGCCCTCCCGTCTGGCCTGGGCTCCAGCCCGGGTGACCCCGTGAGGTGCCGGGGTTGCCGCTGCTCTCGCTTCCCGGTCTCCCGCGGGCGCCATGGAGGAGGAGGAGGAGGAAGCGCGGGGGCTCCTGGCCGACGGCGCCGACGAGGCCGGCAGAGAAGCCCCCGCCGTCCCCGGGGCGCTGCCCGCGCTCTGCGACCCCCGGCGCCTGGCGCACCGGCTTCTGGTGCTGCTGCTGATGTGCTTCCTCGGCTTCGGTGAGCTGCCGGCCGGGCCGGGCCGCGCGGGGCGGACCCTCAGGAAAACCGCGACTGCCCCCCTCGGAGCCGAGCTCCGCGCAGCCGCTGGGCACTCCCGGGCTTCCTCCCTCCTTCCCCCTGGGCGTCCCCATGCGATCCGGGGCGTCCGAAGGCGGGTCGGGGGCTGCGCCGTGCGGGTGGTGTCCGTAGCCGCACCTCGGCCCAGCGCCTCACTCCCCGCGCCGCAGACCCGAGGGCTCTCCAGGCCGAGGTGCCTCTCCTGGCGCTCCGTTCCCGGAGCTCAGCTGCCTCGCCCCTCCGTGTGAGAAAGACTTGGGGAGAAGTCAGGGGTTTCGTCGTCGGCGGCGGCGTACTTTCCTTCCCCGCTTTTGGGCCTGGAGGCTCGCTGGCGGCTTCCGCCCGGCCATGCGAAGCCGTCGCGCCGGGTTGGACTTGCGGTCTTGGCGGCGGTTGGTCTCACTTGGGCAATCGGGAGGCAGTGTCTTGAGATAATGTCTGGACCCCTTCCCGTGTTGCAGCAGCCAGCTTTCTCAGGATCCTTTCAGCGTCTCTGTCAGTGTGGCATGGAAGGCACAGTGTGTGTTCAGGGCGCTCGCAGGAGCGGTGGAAGCGCCAGGGCTGGAGCTCACGGTGGGTGACTGCGCTCCTGCGGGGTGCCCGCGCGGGCAGGCGTGGAGGGCGCTTTGGGCTTTGGTCTCTTTGCCAGTCTTTTTGAGCCCCCCCCCCCCGCCCCATCCTTTAAAATAATTGATTTGTTGTCTCACACCTTCATTGGTTGCTTCTGGCACGTTCCCTGACCAGAGATCCAACCCGCAACCTGGCCAGTCCCTTTTTGGATACGGGTACCCCTTACAACGGCGATTAAAGCAGGAGCCACAAGTCGCTGGTGTAGGGACCAAGAAAGAACAACACAAAACATTAAAACGATCTCTTTTGAAGTAGACAGGCCATTTTTGGTAATTTTTGGCTATTTGCCTGGGTTTCAAAAGCCAGATTCGTAACCTTTTAATGACATTTTCCCCCCCTCTTGAATCTGTACTTTCTAATACGTACTTTCAGAGAGTGCGAAAAGGGAGGCAGTATTGTCCCGAAGCCTATGATAAGTCTGTCAGTTGTGGTACTGTAGGAATAAAGCTCCGTGAATGAATGTCAAACCTCTCTCCACTTCTCCCCTCTCCGTCAGCAGACATTTTTATGTCTTTAATCCTTTAGCGCTCCCTTTTATTCTTCTTCACGCCTGGCACTGTGTTTGCTAAGTTATTATATCTGGAGCTTCTGTTTATAGAATTAGAGCTTTTGTTTCAAATATTAGAGTAGTTATACTCCATTCCTCTGCACTCAAGATAAATGGTGATCTCAGGTAATGCTACTAGGAAACTGCTGACAAAGTCTGTGAAACTTTCAGTGTGTGTTTTCATAACTTTGAATAAGGAAGATGCCGAGAAAGTAATAGCTGTATGAAGCATCATGAAAATAAGATGGAAGAACAATTAGCTGTTGATTCACTTCATGGCTCAGGTCCCCAATATTTGCAGTACATCAGTGGTTCCCAACGTGGGCGCACACCCCACAGGGGAGCAATTCGAGAATGAGTTATTAACAATGAGTTATTTGCATTTCTTATGGTTCTAGGGGGCCTTACGGTACCCTATCCTATATAATAAAAGCCTAATATGCCAAGTGTGCCGTTAACAGGTCAGCCATTCAACCAAAGTGTAATATGCTAATGATATGCTAAGGCCACTCAGCTGCTTGCTATGACATGCACTTACCACCAGGGGGCAGATAGGTGACTAGTCCACGGGACCAGTTGCTATGATGTGCACTGGCCATGGGGGCAGATGCTTCTACCGGTAGGTTAGCTTGCTGCTGGGGTCTGGCTGATCAGGACTGAGCGAGAAGGGCCAGACATGCCCTGGAGCACCCTCACAGCCCCTCCTCAGCTGGCCTCCCTCCTGCATCTCTCTCCAGCTTCGATCGTGCACTGGTAGGATCCCTCGGTCTGGCCTGCACCCTCTCAAAATGTGGGACCCCTCAGGGGATGTCAGAGAGCTGGTTTTGGCCCAATCCCACAGGGAGAGCACTGCTCAACCAGAAGCTGGGCTCATGGCTGGCAAGCGCAGTGGTGGTGGCAAGAGCCTCTCTTGCCTCTGCAGCAGCACTAAGGATGTTCGACTGGTGGCTTAGGCCCACTCAGACAGCCCCCAAAGGCTCCCAGACGGCCAGAGGGTGCAGGCTGAGCCGAGGGAACCTCCAAGTGCACGAATTTCGTGCTCCGAGCACCTAGTATAAATATATTGTGACGTATTTATGCATTTCAGTTCTCTATTATATGTTTTGAAACTTTATTTGCTATTTTTCGTATCAATTCATATTATTGTTATTTTTTTAAAAACAATTTCTTAGTGATTTCTTCCTCGGTACTTCAACTGTCCTTTCGTTTTTTTATTTTTCTCTTTCATGGATGCTTTCTTTGGAAGCTTGTTTAGACCAAGTTAATAGCCTTTTAGGCCATTTGTGTATGAGTTCACTTTTTGAATAATAAGAATTCTATGTTTGGGGGGAGGGGAACATCAGGATTTTACAGATGCTTAGGTGGTGCATGGTCACAAAAAGGTTGGGAACCACTGCTGTATATGCTGGCTAATAATTTGTAAGTGATTTGACAGGTGTTCGGATTATTTGGCTACAGCTTAGACAATAGTGGTGGACAGGGAAAAGGTTCAAAAAAGTTTCCATAGTGTCAGTCCTTGAACCTCAAGTATGAACACTTAAAAAAAATCACTATTTGCATAGTAATTGCAAGTTGAAACTCTTATGTGAGTAATATTTGTACTTAGAAAATATTTGTTCTTTCTTTTTTTCTAGGCAGCTATTTTTGCTATGATAATCCTGCTGCCCTTCAGACTCAGGTTAAACGGGTAAGTTGGTTTTTCACCTTTGTTTGCTTTAGGGAAGGTGTACTTGTTGAGGCTTTGTTAGCTCTCAGGTTGCCTAGTCTGCAACAGTCTCCAATGAGTCGTTTTAATATCTGTAGTCACCAAGGAGTGTTTGTGAGTTGGAATGAGTGGCCATAAAATTCGTTTATAGCACTCATTTGTAACTTGATACTGTTTCACACTCAGATAAATGATTATGTGCTATTTCCTCAGTATTACCAAAAGTATTAGGACACTTTCGTTTGCCTTTCACTCTTCCTTTGAGTAATCACCTGAATGACAAATGATTTGGTAGTATGTTTTGTTATTTTGTTTTTAAAATGTGGATATGGATTGCACAGGATTGTCCATGTTGGTTTTTTAAAAACGAATTTGATAGTTCCAATTTCTTGTGCATTTTGATAGTCTCTTTTCTTTGTCTTTGGACAGGGAGAAATGCATAGATGGGCCCTTCACATTCTAGAATGAAAGGGAAAGAAGGTACGAGCTAGTAGGGGAGGCTAAGGTTATTTTCCCCATGTGGTGGGGAACCCCAGTGCAGGTGCTATAGGGCAATGAGAAGATAGATATATGGGCGGAGGCAGACAGGTGGTCTCCGTAGGGGGGATCTGGAATGGCATGTGGACCCAAGAAGGTCCCAGATGTGACCTTTTTCTGAGGCAGAGGCCATAGCTACTGGAGAAACCAAAGCAGTTAAGTGACTACAAATGGTTAAGCAATTCCTGCCCTACCCAGAACAAAAATATTTTAATTTGTTACTAATTTTAACTGTTCGGAAAAAATAGTTTTTTTGTTTGTTTGTATGTTTGTTTTTCATATAGGATATGCAGGTGAATACCACAAAATTCATGCTGCTGTATGCCTGGTATTCTTGGCCCAATGTAGTTTTGTGTTTCCTGGGTGGCTTTTTGATAGACCGAGTATTTGGAATACGGTAAGCTTGAAAAAAACATTTCACCTATTGCAAAAATCTGATTACTAGGAAAACACAGAACTAAATTAAATTTCTAGAAAGAACTGAGTACGATTCTGTATTGCCATGGTAATCTGCTTTGGTATTTAAAGATATTTTTATGTCTCTGGAATTGGTTTTTGAAACGAGGTTGGTATTTCAGTTAAGGTTGGGGCTCATGAAATAAGGTAGAGCAGGTGTGCCCCCATTTGGGATCAGGCACGCCACGGTTCGAATCCCATTCTGCCACTTGCTCAGCTTCCAACTCTTCCGAGCTGTTCCTGGCTTTCTGAGCTCCAGTTCCCTTACTGGTAGGGTATGGATAATAATTCCTGCTGTGCAAGGTGGTTCTGAGGATTGAGGTGGGTGTACAGTAACCAGCACATATGCAGTATTTGCCTCTCCCTATTGAGACTTGCTCTCTCTGCTGTTCTTAGGGTTGAACTCTGTGACCACTTCTATTAGATTCCAAGGAAGGAATCACACTATAAGCTTTGTTACTTTCCATTGCTATGGTTGTAGGTGTGTTGTTAGTGGAGGCTTTAAGAGAGGTGTAGACTGGGAATATTTTCAGGGACAGAGGGCAAAATGATGAAGGGTCTCCCAACCATGTCTGGTGGAAAAGAATTGAAGAAACTGAGTGTTTAGACTTGGGGACTAATTTTAAAACATTTTGAAGAGTTAAGGTATGAAGGGAGAATTACATTTATTTTGCTTGACCTAAAGGGATAGAATTGGCTGGAAACTGCAGGAGGATAGATTCCGCTTCATATATTGCAGACCTTGCTCACTTCGGTTGACAGGATAGGATGGGCCATGAATTGCCTTGGGGCCATAGTGGGTTTTCCAGTGCTGAGTGCGGTGTGGCCGTTTCATCAGGTGGAGAGAGGGCTTGAGTTTCGGACGGACGTTTACTCCCGTGCTCATTAAGGACTCTTCTAATACAGGCACTTCATTACTCTGGGGAAACGTTAATCTGATGTTCCAAGTGTAGAATCTTTGAGTAAACAGATTTGTAACTGTATTAACATGGTTGATATTTGTCCTTTTAAAAAGAGAGGAGTCAAAGAAAACATGACTGAAAGATGTGGAGACTGACATATTCTTAACTCATGTTCTCTCCCAACAGATGGGGCACCATTATTTTTAGCTGCTTTGTTTGCATTGGACAGGTAAGGATAGCGAAGACATTCATTGAGTAAGTGATAGTGACGTGAATTCTTTTCTAATTCCGGCAAAGATGTCTTTAATGAATGCCTAACTGAATTAAGCAAGGCCCACAAATGCCCACATAGTAGAAGGCATAATTCATTTTAAGACTTGAGACAGATGAACATTAATGTTTTAATTTCACGGATTTACTAACAAGGAATAATAAAATTATGGTAGAAGTTGTGATTCTTCATAAGTCACTTATTTCTCTTGAATAACTTTAATTAACTTGAATTCATTGACTACAAGTTATATTCTTTATTATAGGTCATTTTTGCTTTGGGTGGAATATTTAATGCTTTTTGGCTGATGGAATTTGGAAGGTTTGTGTTTGGGTAAGTTATGCATAATTTCATTTGTCCTAATATATTGTTTTAGTGTTCAGCTGTCAGTATATTAAGGCTATAAAAAATATATTATTGTCTCTTATGGAGAATTATTTCAAGTCCTTGAAATGTAGCCACATATACATAAGACTGTTTATTGTCTTTATTTTCCTTTAAAGTAAGTAACAGTTTTGAGTGGCCATAGTTAATTTAACTGTGTGAGTTTGAATATTAAATAGTTCTCTAGAAATGATGTTTTTCCTAGGTGTTTTGTTGTTCTGATATATTGAAGACTATGATTTAAACCTCATTTGTAGTATGATAGTGTAGACCATCCGTTTCTAGGTTGGTGATTCATGGACCATGTGCTATTTGTTAGTGTCTAAGCGCAGGTCCTTTTGAACCTGTTGAAAAGACTTGAATGAGCAAAATACCAATAGCATTCATGAATTTCAGTGTTGTTCAGTAAGCCCATTCTGAGTCTAGCCTTGGGCTTCCTAACCCAGATGAAATAACTTACTCAGTCTTTAATTTAAAAGCACAATTCATTCAATATTTTCATTTGTATCAAGGACATGTAGACACGTGACATACTCCAAAAACTGTTCTAAGGGAGAGAAAAGGAAACAAAATGTATATAAAAATAGAAAGGGATTCACATGGAACTGTGGTCAGAAGCGGCTTCACGGACGAAGTGGGCCTTGATGTCAGTGTAGGGTTTGGATGAGCAGAAGAGAGAGGAACTGTTTTTGAACTAGGATGGAGTGGTGAGGAAGGCTCAGAGTTAGGATATGGAAGAGAAGCTGAAGGCCTGGTGTGGGGCTGGTCAATGTGTAGAACTTACAGAAGGAAAGTAGGGGAACGTTGTATATGGAAGGAATGCGCCTGAAAAGTTTAATTTTTGTGTTTTCACAAAACACGGCTCACTCTCACATGAACATTGAAAAAAAAAAGTATATATATACACACACACACACATACACATATATTTTTGATTTCAGAGAGGAAGGGAAAGGGAGAGATAGAAACATCAATGATGAGAGAATTATTGATCAGCTGCCTCTGCACACTGCCCTCTGAGGATGAGCCCACAGCCCAGGCATGTGCCCTTGACCGGAATCAAACCTGGGCCCCTTCAGTTCGCAGGCCGACGCTCTTATCTGCTGAGCCAAACCAGCCAGGGCTTCACATGAACATTTTTATGTAGCATAGATGGTGATGTGGTAACCCAGAGTCCTTTTCTTTCCTGTCATGGTCATTATTGCAGCATATCAAATTCCCCAAAGCTTCACAGTGGACTTTGTGGGTCAGGAATTTGGACAGGGTACAGCGTGGAAGGCTTGTCTGTGCACCTGTTGTCGGGAACCTCAGCTGGAAAGCTGCATGGGAGGCTCTGGGCTGGAGTCTGCTGAGAGCTCGTTGGTTCACTTGGCTGGCACCTGGCTGGGGCTACTTGATTTGCACTGCCAACCGCAGTGCTTGAGTGTGGCCTCCATGTAGCATGGCTTGGCTCTCTCACCGCATGGTGAACTCAAGGTAGTTGTTACGAGGTGGCTCAGGGCTAACTGTTTGATGAAAAAGCAGATTCATCTTTGATGATCCAACTTGAGAGTCACACAGTGTTACATTTACCATAGCCTATGGTGGATTTAGGGGAGGAGGCAGCGGCACCACCATCTGTAACTTTTTCCATCTTCTTGTGGACAGGAGGGGTGTCAGAGCTTTAAACCTGCTGCTGCTGTCTATGGTCTTTCTTCAAAAGCTTGACTTTTCTTCCTTTCCCTACTTTTAGGATTGGTGGGGAGTCCTTAGCAGTTGCCCAGAATACATATGCTGTGAGTTGGTTTAAAGGCAAAGAACTGAATCTGGTGTTTGGACTCCAACTTAGCATGGCTAGAATTGTAAGTATTTCAAACCTAATGATGCCAAATAGGAAGCACAGGATTGACTATCACAGAGATCTCTTAAAAATTACAGGATGAAGTGTTGTGTATGACAGATTAGGTATTGATTTTTAATATATTTCTTTAGACCACAGTATAACATGTACCTTACTTTAATTAAGGCATTTCTAACCTTACTTCCCTTAGAAAAAGTCTAACTTGACTAAATGAACATTCATTAGTTCAGAGAATCTGAGCATTGGGATGGATCTTAACAGGTTTCATTGTCTAATGTCTTCCCCATTTGGGCATCCCTGCTAGGAAAGTCCTCACATACGGTCAACTCCTGGCTATGCTTGCCTGTTTTCAGTGATGGCAGCTCACTGTGTGATGGGGCAGCCCATCGACTTCAGTTAACTTTATGAAGTTCAAGTTCACATAGAGGTGAATGTGCCTGCACAAGTAGCTTTTACTGATTGCTCCAAACATGCCCTCTGCAGTTAATGTCTACCTCCTTGCTGTGCACCAGCATTTTGCTTATGAAGACAGCTCTTGAGTTCTTGGTCAGACAGGCTCATTTCCTGTGGTTGGCTGTTCCTTATGCCTGGAATGCTGTTCCCCCAGATGTCCTCACAGCTAACTTCCTTCAGGCTTTTACTCCAAAGTCACATTTTCAGGGAAGCCTCCACTTCTTTACATTCTCCTTCCCTGTTTTATGTGTTCCCCCCCTTTAAAAAGCATTTTAAGCACTATTTAATATACTACATAGTTTACCTTGTCTAACCACCCCACTGAAGCATAAGCCCTCTGAGAGCTAACATTTTTTTGTTCTGTTCCTTACTGTTTTTCTGATGCCTAGGACAGTGACTGACATGACATTAGGGCTCAGTAACCGCTACATGAGTAAAGGAACGAATGAGGATGTTATCTATAACTTCTACCATCTTCTTATGGACATTCAGAAGACGCATTCTTTTTAGGTGTCAATTCCAGGAAGAGCTGTGCTTTTTCTGAGCTAAGGTGTTTTTTTTTGTCACCAGTTCCCTGTGAATTTTGTAACTCGAGTTTCATTTTTTGTTTAGGCTACTAGGAAGTTACAAATGTACTGTGATATTTTGAATAATAGCATTTTCTATAAATTGGCATTTTTTGGTGTGTAGTAATCTCATCTGTGGCTTTATTTTAGTTTTTTCCTTTCTAATGTTTTTTTAAAAAAAATTTACCTCTGTTTAATCTGAGTTCTATGTATCTACTAGGGGCCCGGTGCACAAAATTGGTGCACGGGGGTGGTGGTGGTGGTGGGGTCCCTCAGCCCAGCCTGCCCCCTCTCACAGTCTGGAACCCCTCAGTGGATGTCCTATGATGGCCCCAGTCTGCCAGGCGCCTTGTGTGTGTGTGTGTGTGTGTGTGTGTGTGTGTGTTGCCATTGGGGACCTGCCCCCAGCCGCATCTGAAGCTCGGAGCAGTCCTCCTGTGTGTGTCTACCTGCTGGGGGCCTGCCCCCAGGCTTGGAGCAGGCACCTCCTCTATATTGATCTCTCAGACTCTTGTCCTCCCCTGCATGTTGTTCTGTTTTTTGACCTGTAGCCAGGGCTGGGTGCTGCCTGCCTCCCAAGCTTGCCTACTGCCCATCTTCCTCCAGCCACCAGAAAGCAGGGAAAACCCCACCTTGTGGTCAGGCCAGCCTTTTCCTGCTCCCTGATCCCCGCAAAGGGCCTGGGGAGCTGCCAAGCAGGCCCCCGGCCTCCACTGCCTCTTTCCCTCTCCCCGGTGCCCCTCAAAGGGCCTGGGGAGCTGCCAAGCAGGCCGCCAACCCTGCTGCCTCTTTCCCACTCACGGGTCCTGGGTCCTGCGCTGTTCTGCCCTGCAGCTGCTCTGTGCACTCAGGAAGTCCCTCAACCCGGCCTGTGCCCTGTCACAGTCTGGGACCCCTCTGGGGATGTCCACCTGCTGGCGTGCCTGACCAGGCTGGGTGAGGGGCTGATGGCTGTCTCCAGGCTGGCCAAGCCCCCCAGGAACGTCCCTCACCCCATTGGGTTGTGGCCACCGTGGGTGACGGGCTGATTGGCGCTTTCAGGTTTTAAGGCTGCCCACAGCTCCCATTGACCCAATGTCCCAGCAAGGCTGGCTGGACGGAGGTTTCTGGGGTTTGTTTATCTTCTATAATTGATGCTGTTCCTTTAAGCGGAGGCCTCCTACTAACGAAGTCTCCTCTCTGCTTCACCCGCGCTTCTATAATGAGACAATGTTACTTAGTGCTCAGGCCAGGCCTGCTGTTTCCTTCAGCTCCGAGGATTCTATGATTGTTATTTTGTTGCAAACGTGTTTTTGCTAGAGCCAGGATAGCGGAGCGGGCTGCAGTTACACTTTCACTCCTGCTGCAATGGAAGCTGCCATTTACTCAGGTCCGTGAATGGTGGCCTCCATGTTGGCTGGGCTAATTTGCATACAGCCGCTCTGATTGGCTGGTGGGCGTGGCTTACCCCATCCTGGAGAAACGGTTAATTTCAATATTATGCTTTTATTAAGATTCTCTAAGCCACCTCACATCCTAGTTTTTGAACAAGGCAGGGTGATATAGAAGATATAGGTTGATCCCCCCCCCCCCCTCTCTTTCAGGGAAGTACAGTAAACATGAACCTCATGGGATGGCTGTATTCCAAGGTTGAAGCTTCTTTGGGTTCTGCTGGTCACACAACTCTTGGAGTCACACTTATGATTGGTTAGTGAATCCTGATGTCCCATGTTCTGTCTCTTCTGAACACGTCATAGGAAGTATCACGGCAGAAATGAAGGAGCACGAATCGGTTAGACCACGTTGGTTATAATTTTGCCTGCACAATTCATGAGTTACTTGACCTGATTAGGTGTAGTGAGGCCTTCATGCTTTTGTTTTCATTTCTATGTTCTTAAAAAAAGGAGGATCTTGTCCTATCCTTGTCTCCTTAAGCATTGTCCTGAGATTAACTGAGAGCGCGTATGTGAAAACTCTGAAACCATCAGGCATTTAGAACTGTGGAGCTTAGATTTTGTAAAGATGATACAATGTGGTGAGAAATCCACTAAGTTGGGGGTCAGGAGCCTGGGTTCTAGTCCTGGCTCTGACAGATCAGTCACCTTGGACAGGGAAGGTAACCTCTGTGTCTCAGTTTTTTTTTTTTTTCTGTGAGATTGTGGGTATTGGGCCAAAACTGTACAGGTTCTTCCTTGCCCTAAGTTCTCTTAGCTGAGGATCCATGTGCTGATGGCTGGGCGGGTCACTGGGAAGCGAATGAGACCCTCTGGATTCACCACCCACCGATGCTTTTTCTCTGAGCAGTGAGCTAGTCTACCTGAGCCCCATGATGTGAAGAGGGCTGCTTATGGAGCCCTTGAGTGCCCTGTGAGGTGGGGTGAATGTCCTGTGCCATCTTTCACTCCTTAGATTTCCTTCATACAGCCTGGTAAAGAGGACAGTGGAGTGGTAATCCTAAACAGGAGACTTGTACCTAGAGACTCCTCCCCACGTCTCCTCAAATCCTTTGCCTTATTTAAACCCTCTTTCTTACTCTCAAATGCTCTTTAGTATTTCTTCTGGGTCCCTCCATGATGGGGAGTTTGAGAATGTTAAAGAATTTTAGAGCCAGAGAAGACTGTGCCATCATTTTACAGATGGGGAAATTTAAGCCCAGAGAGGTTCTGTGTCTAATCTTCAGCTTGTTAGTGGCTGAAACAGAACTAATGTCTACTGTCTGTCACTTCAGCAGTTTTTCAGCTGGACCATATTATGTCAGCCAGTTAAAGATGCATTTATTTTACTAAACTTTCTTTCTTTTTAATCCTCACATGAAAATATGTTTATTGATTTTAGAAAAAGTGAGGAGGAGGGAGGGAGGGAAGGAGGGGGGGAGAGAGAGAGGGAGAGAGACAGAGAGAGGAAGAAAGAAAGAGAGAAACATGAATCAGTTGCTTCCCGTATGTGGAACCTGAAACCTGGGAATGTGCCCTGACTGGGAATCGAACCTGCAACCTTTTTGGTGTATGGGACTGCACTCAACTAACTGAGCCACCCGGCCGGAGCTACTAAGCTCTTTAAAAAAATTCTTGAAAAGTGTAAACTTGATTAATTATCTGATTTACAGTAGTAACATGAGGTCAGTGTTCGTGAGTAATGCTGAATATGCATAGAAAAGAGAGTCTAAGTGAGCTGTGAGTGGGAAGGTGGGCCTCCAGGCTGCCAGAGGTTAGGAGCAAGGGTGACGGACTTTGGGAAGGAATCAGAAGGGAGACCAGGTGATCACAGAATCACATTTTGCTTTTATATAACCACCTCCTCCCCCCCGCCCGCTTTCCCGACATCCATTAACAATTGGTGCTTAGACTAAATTAAGAAAGTAGGACTAACTTGGTAGCTGGTTATCAGCTTTCTTCCATTTGTATTCTGTATTAGAAGAGTGGGCTAGTGCTAATCTTTCCCATTTGTTCTCCAACCTTCTGCTGGGAAATAATATAGTAATAGTGAGTACTATTTGTTGAATGCTTACCACATACTGCTCCCTTCCTTCTCTCCTCACTTGTCATTGTAGGCTTTTCTTACATGTGCTGAAATACCATCCCCTTTGGTTGCTAAGTTTTTTGGCTGTTAATGTGATATGTTTTCAGGAACCTTCAGCCTGGCTCTCTTTTAAAAATCTCTCTCTCTCTTTTTTTTAATTTATAGGGGGTATAACCTGTATTCTTTCACTAATTTGTGCCTTGGCTCTTGCTTACTTGGATCAGAGAGCAGAAAGAATTCTTCATAAAGAGCAAGGAAAAACAGGTGAGTCAATGCGAGGAGAGTGGGACTTCGGGGAATTATGGCCTTTCGGAAATAATGTACAATTATGCAAGTTGCTAATGCCATGTTGTAAACCCAGTGAGGCTTAAAACATGTCTTTTGGTCGCTTATTTCCAAATCTATTTCTCTTTGTCTAAATTTTGGGGTACATGTTCCCCCTTATATGTTGTTTGTATATTTGCAAAATGACAAGTGTTCCTCCTCATTAGGTAGGTAGATACTAATCTTAGATTTTGCTTTTTCTAATGTCTTTTTAAGTTATCCCAGAAACTGTGTCCCAGTTATTTACTGAGAAAAGTGTTTTTCGTTTGAATTGCAAAGGTTAATCACGTGATCAATGAAAAATGATCTTGACTTGTTATGTGAAATTATACTGATGCCTCTTCCCTTTCTTGTCTAAGGTGAAGTTATTAAGCTAACGGATGTGAAGGACTTCTCCTTGCCCTTGTGGCTCATATTTATCATCTGTGTCTTCTATTATGTGGCAGTGTTCCCTTTCATTGGGCTGGGGAAGTGAGTATTCGCTAGCATTCCACTTCTTCTAACTAAATTATAATGAGAGTCCAATCACATTAATGTAATTGTTTAAGCTGTTAATCTTGCTTCTCTGTTTATAGTTTATATATACACAGGAATTGTTTCATATCCCGGGATACAACTGATTTTCTTAGCTTAAAGTTTAGTATTGTTTAATATAGTTTTAATATTTTTTGAAGAAATATCGAATAACAGTTTTTGATTCAAAATACTGGTTTATTTTACTGCTTGATTTTAGGTTAGTATTGTTTGAAATTTCTTCTTTATTCCTTGATTAGGAAGCCTCTTATTGAGAATGGAGAGGGCATATTGGCTTATAGTGATTGGGCACATTTTTATTTATTAGGACTGTAATTCCTCCACATTTAAATTCAGGATTCAAATCAGATTTTTCTTGCTTTATCTTCTACCTCTCTGTCTTTTTTCTTTGGCAGCTGCTTAAACAGAACAGTGTGTGAGCGTGAATGTGTTTATGGGGGTGTGTGTTTGTAATAAAATCCTTAAAATTCAGGCTGTAATTCTAAATAATTTGAGATAAGAACCCTATGCATTATATAGCAAAAAACCTGGACAGTATTGCTTTTACGGAAAGGAAGCTTCCTTAATCCCCTGTGGTATAGAGCATTGGTAAATAGTGGAAAAAATAGGCATCAGTATATTTTATTTAGTTAGTGAGATATTTATATAAACACTAAAGTTTTACCCAGTTACTTGAATGTGAGTAATTTCAAATAAGGTGGGAAAACAGTATCAAGAAAAAAAAGTTAACTAAACTTAGAATTATTGTATTCAGTTTTTATTCTGCCTTTATTAAAAAAACAAAACAGAAAACAGAGTAGTTCTCTCTAAAGTGATTATTTCTCTCTCTCTTATTTTAGAGTGTTCTTTATAGAGAAATTTGGATTTTCTTCCCAGGCAGCAAGTGCTATTAACAGGTATTTTTTTAATTCTGTAAGTGCTTTTTGTGTGCCTAGTGTAGGTCTTTAATTATAACCAAATGTTATTAAACATATGTGATGTAACATCCACAGTGTGAAATCAAAATTAAATTGGGACTTGATCCTGAGTGGCCATCTTTGCATTAATGAAAACCAAAGAAGTGTTGGACCACTCTTTATATCTTTATATTCCTATTTACCAGTGACCGTTTTAGAAGATAGTTAAAACTAAATGTGCTGGCGTTTGCTTTGCCTAATGGATTTAGGGACTTGGAGTTTTGTTTTTTGTTGTTGTTTGTTTTTGGTAGCTGGGATACATTTCATTAAATAATATCTTTTATATTCTCTGGGTAGTGTTGTATATGTCATATCAGCTCCCATGTCCCCGATATTTGGGCTCATGGTGGATAAAACAGGGAAGAACATCATCTGGGTTCTGTGTGCAGTGGTGACCACCCTTGCTTCCCACATGCTGCTGGCCTTCACGCTGTGGAACCCTTGGATTGCTATGGTAATGTGGCTGTTCACACTCGGGGGGCTTGGGGCTTCAGGGAAGACACTGTAAATTGCATGTCAGGAGCCACTCACGTCCTCCGATAGCAGTGTGTGACAGTGGGGAAAACAATGAGTTGATTTCAATGTATACAAAATAACTACTAGTATTTTTAAAGTACATAAATGTTAATTATTAATGCATTGGGCATTTTTAATTTCATTTGACTTATTTAATAGGATAACCTCAATGCCAAAAAAGTATCTGAAATAAAATAGTCTTTTGAAAGCAAAAGTGCTTATTAGTTCCATTTATTTTTCTGTACTTCATGCAAAGTTGTCCTTCCATCATAGGTGGTGAAAAAAATCTATCGGCCCAACATCCATGATTTCACATCCTTTGTCTTTGACATTTAGTAGGTCAAAAAGTAAGGAATTCATCAGATTTTTGTGATTGTTCTTCAGAGTGTCATTTTTAACACTTTGTAATCTGGCATTTTCCCACCAAATCGTGCCATAACGCGGGGCTTTTTTGACATTTTCTCGCCAAAATTAGACTTTCCATAAAATACTCATATCTTTTGATCTATTTGATATTTTTCTATGAAATGTTCAGTGTTTTAGTTTAAAAAGAGGTCTATTTATTTACTTTGCAAAATATGTGTTATTGTATTTTTTATGTACACAAAATTATTACATTCTAGGTAAACATAGAAAAAACACTCACAATCAAAATAATTTTATTTATACAAAATTACAATATTTTTTCGAAATTTTCAACAGATCTTATAAAAAAAACTATAACCTAATAGTGCTTGACTGTGTGGTAGCGTTCGAAACACTTTTCTTTGTGCAGGGGTACATTACAAAACTTGCACATGTACCGCGTTTCACTGTGTAGTTTATGAGCGGCACACACACGACGTAAAACATTCTTATTTTTGCCGGTTCCAACTAGAGGTGCCAATGTATGTTTCCTCATGTCTATTGACAGTCTCCCTGGAGGATCTGATTTTACTCGTTTCCTGCAAAAAATGTGTTAAGACCACAGGCTGAAGTGCTGTTTTTCTTTCTTGTTAATAAAAGAATATCTTGGAAAAAATATATATATACACACACACACACTAGAGGCCTGTGCACTCGGGGATGTCCCTCAGCATGGCCTTGCTCTCTAGCAATTGGACATCTTGGGAGAAGTCCATCTGCTGGCTTAGGCCCACTTCCCAGGCGATCGAGCCTAAGTTGGCAGCCAGACATCCCTTTGGCAGCCAGGGGGGGCCCCTCGGGGGATGTCCACTTGTCAGCGGGGAGCAGGCCTAAGCTGCAATTGGACATCCTTAGCACTGCTGAGGAGGCGGGAGAGGCTCCCGCCATCACTGCTATACTGGCAGCCCTCAGCCTGGCTTGTGGCTGAGCAGAGCTCCCCCAGTGGGAGTGCACTGACCACCAGGGAGCAGCTCCTGCATTCAGTGTCTGCCCCTTGGTGGTCAGTGTGTGTCATAGTGACCAGTCATTCCCAGTGGTTCTGCTGTTAGAGTCAATTTGCATATTACCCTTTTATTATATATGATGATATACACACACATATGGCAGGGCAAAAGTAGGATTACAGTTCTTATGGAAAATAATACAATAATTAATAATACAAAGAGTAAACTCTGTTTCGTGTGCTCACAACTATAAACTTACTTTTTGTCTTTGTGCACTAGGCGAGAATTCCATAGGACAGGTTCCTAGAAGTAGAAATGCTATAGTAGAGGCTTTGCACAGTTATTATCTTGGTAGATATTCAGTAGATCTCTATCAGTAAAATAGGAATGTATTTGTTTTTAGTGTTCTCATTGTTAGATATTGGCATTATTTTCATCTTTGTTCACATAAGTATAACTTATTTTAATTTAAATGATGAAGTTCCCTTTTTAATTGAAGAAAAATGACTTGCCTTGGTTGTTCAACTTGATATTTCTAATAAATATTGGAAAATTAGCTTGTCTAAAACATTGGTAATAATTCTTTACAAATTAGCTTTGTTTTCTTTCTTGGTTCTTGACTGTACCCTGGGCCCATATACATATGAATAATGTGATTAAGACAGTGCATGCATTTTCTCACTAGAGGGATACTTGTAAGGAAGGGCCAGGACATTTTTGGATTAAATATGAGTTTTAGCCTGATTACAGTAACATTTGCATGAAGATTCATATATTAGCTAATATGTCATTCTTGCTAATCTGCATCAAAGGAAAGTCGCTTTGGTTAGTATAAGAGTTTTACCCTTTTCTGTATTACTTTCTCTAGAGTCTCCTGGGACTCTCCTATTCATTGCTTGCCTGCGCTTTGTGGCCAATGGTGGCATTTGTAGTTCCTGAACATCAACTGGGAACTGCATATGGCTTGTAAGTATTTGCATCGGGAATCATGTAATGTCTCTCTGCTGTACCAGCTTTTATATGAAACTCCAGGTCTCCTGAATCTGGTCATCTTTCGGCTTCTGGGACAGCTCTAAACCTGGAAATAACTAGAAAATTCAGTTAATCTGTTTATGCTTAACTCGGAGCAATGAAAATGCTCCAGCAAGGGAGTTGGAGTTATGCTAATCCATAGAGGTAATTGCTGCCATTATCATCCCATTGCCTGTTTATGGGAGGGCTTCTCAGGGAGAAGTTGTTCTGGTTTCTGACCCAAAAGGCAGCAGGAGGTTGGTATTCACTTGGTTTTGAGTTCATAGTGCACTTAATAAGGCAAGCTCCTCTACTTTTGAGCATGAAGTTTAGTAGAGGGAACAGTCATGGATTTTAAAAAAATCCCTGGTTGAAAATGTCTCAACACTAATACCGTGTTGTTTGTAGATGTTGATATTTATAGTGAATTGTTCCTCTATGAAGACTTGAAATTGAAATGTGTTTATATATTTCTTCGATTGCAGCATGCAGTCCATTCAGAATCTTGGGTTGGCGATCATTTCCATCCTTGCTGGCATGATACTGGATACTCGGGGATATTTGTTTTTAGAAGTTTTCTTCATTGCCTGTGTGTCTTGTAAGTGTGCCATGTAGCAACATTTGTTTAGTTTCTTTTAATATGTAGCAGAATGTTCTTATTTATGCTTTTAGGTGTTATTGTTACTTTCAATTTTTTTTCTTTTAAATCAAGTATCTAAGATGTAGCTCTTAGATATGCCTGATTCTTGGCCTGTGCATCAGAACTTCCCAGCTGGTGATTTTGTAGTTCTCTGAAGATTCACAGGAATTTTTCAAGAGATTCCTAGTCTTAAAGGCAGCAGTGGAATATGCATTATCTTTTATTTTAAATATTAACATAAAAAACCCACACATTTTCTCCTTTAAAGTAGAACCATTTGAAGGGTTCTAGGTGTGAATGTGAGGATATATGTGTGGTTTCGGTGTACTCAGGGTTAATTCATCAGGCAGTTTTAAATTATTTTTATTCTTAGCCCTTTTATCTGTAATGATTTGTTGTTTAAAAATAGGATGTGTTAGAATACAGTTGAAAACTATAAAAATAAACCAGCATTTTTCCTTTTGATCGTCTTCACTGTACATAAATTGTGTTCATCTGAAAAAAATTCTCATATAACATATTAAGATGCCTTTTATACTATGATAACGTATTTAAAATGGCAAACCCCAGTGCAGATGTTATCAGGCTTCATTTTCATTTACAGGGAATAATGACTATACTTTGAAGTAGGGTGTTTTCAGAGACCTGCTTTTGAATAGCCTGGATACATTTTATCTCATATTTTAGAAATAAGCACACCAAGTTTTTTTTTAAAAAAAGCTTTATTTATTTTAGAAAAGTGAGTTATTTAAGAGTTTAAAAAACGGTCATGAAAGTGTTTTTGTCTATTTTTAAAATTAAATATATTTTTATTGATTTCAGAGAGGAAGGGAGGGGGATGGAGAGATAGAAACATCAGTGATGAGAGAGAATCATTGATTGGCTGCCTTCTGCTTGTCCCCTACTGGGAGTTGAGCCCACAAACTGGTCATGTGCCCCTGACTGGAATTGAATGTAGGCCCCTTCAGTCCACAGACCACTGCTCTGTCCACTGAGTCAAACAAGCTAGGGCTGTTTTTGTCTACCTCTAATGCTGCAACATATGGTTTAATTTCAAGTTGCAGTTTCATATTATTTGGTTCCAAACCAAATAGTACATCATGTTTGTTGCCATGTTAATTTTAAGTAAATTAAGTAGGCCTCACCTGGTAAGGTAAAAAGCCAGGCATCTGACTTTCTGAGGTATCAGCTGGCTCTGGGAGTCTAATGACCACATCCTAATGTTTGATTAATTTATAAAATGGACATGGTATTTTCATACCTACACCCCCCTGTCCCCCCCTACCCTGCAAAAAAAAAAAAAAAAGATTTCTTCCGTTAGGCTCTCTGTAAAAAAATAGTCTAGGGGCTGGCAGGAGTTTTGGGGAAGTGCTGGAAAGGACCAGCACTTATAAGTGAGAGGAAAGAGTGGCAGGAGTGACCCATGGGTGGGTCATTCCCCTCTCCTGTGGGTGTCAGTTTCTCTGTTTCTGGCCTTGCCATCCCTGAGCTCAGGCAGACCCTGGAGAAAATGGTGTGTGACTTATTTATAGTGCTTTCAGAAAAACAATGTAAACAGTGATTTTATTTTTAAATGCCAGTTAATAAAGATTTATTTGATTTGTCTAAGTTTTACTTCATAATTATGATGACATAGGAATCATTGGGAAAAAGTGCATGTCTTTTAAGAGTCCTATGTTTTTTCACTTTCAGTGTCACTTTTAGCTGTGGTCTCACTCTATTTGGTGAACCGTGCCCAAGGTAAGTAGGAGTTCAGGCATTTTCTTCTTAAACTGTGCTAGATAATCTTGTGGGGTCACTCGGTTGTCTGCATGCCTTTCTAGAAGCCAGTGAGTGCTTTAGTTCAAGTGAAAAAACTTTCTGTCCATAGTGATGGAAACATTTCATTATATAACTAAAGGCCCGGTGCACGAATTTGTGCACGGGTGGGGTCCCTCGGCCTGGCTGGTGATCAGGCCATTCAGGGCTGTTTTGCCCAGTCCTGTTTGAGGTGGATCGGGGCTGCTGGCCAGGGAGAGACCAAGGGAGATTTCTGGCCTCTTGCCCAGTCCAGCTCAGCCAGACCCCAGCAGCAAGCTAACCTACTGGAGCGTCTGCCCCTGGTGGTCAGTGTGCATCATAGCGACTGGTCAAACAGTCAACCAAACAGGCGACTGATTGGTCGGACACTTAGCATATTACTCTTTTATTATATAGGATTAGTATTCTGGACCTTCACGTTCATTAAAATTGTTGTCATGTTCTTTCTGGCCTGTTGAATGTAAGTTAGAAAAATTTAGATTTTTTAAAAATTTATCTTTATTGTTCACATTATTACAGCTGTTCCTCTTTTTCCCCCCCGTAGCTTCCCTCCTCCCATTTCCCATCCCACCCTCTGTTCCCACCCCCCCTTCCCGCTGTCCTCATCCATAAGTGTACGATCATTGTCCAGTCTCTTCCCGCACCCCCAACACCCTTTTCCCCCCGAAAATTGTCAGTCCACTCCCTTTCTATGCCTCTGATTCTATTCTATTCACCAGTTTATTCTGTTCATCAGATTTTTTGTTCACTTGATTTTTAGATTCACTTGTTGATAGATATGTATTTGTTGTTCATAATTTTTATCTTTACTTTTTCTTCCTCTTCTTCTCAAAGGATACCTTTCAGCATTTCATATAATACTGGTTGAGTGGTGATGAACTCCTTTAGTTTTTTTTTGTCTGTGAAGCTCTTTATCCGACCTTCAATTCTGAATGATAGCTTTGCTGGGTAAAGTAATTTTGGCTATAGGTTCTTGCTGTTCATCACTTTGAATATTTCTTGCCACTCCCTTCTGGCCTGCAAAGATTTTTTTTGATTTCAGAGTAAGGGAGAGGGAGGGAGAGATAGAACCATCAATGATGAGAGAGAGTCATTGATCAGCTGCCTCCTACAAACCCACAATGGGGATTGAACCTGCAACCTCTGCTTGTGCTCTAACCAGGAATTGAGCCATGACCTCCTGGTTCATAGGTCAATGCTCAACCACTGAGCCATGCTGGCTGGGCTAGATGTTGTTTTTATATTAGCATAAAGAAGTATATTAGCATAAAGAAGCAATTTTAAAAAAATAAGTTTTTTATTTATTTTAGAGAGAGAAGGAAATGTTTTAGTGCTCAATCACTGAGCCACACTGGCTGGGCCATAAAGAAGCATTTTTAGAACCTAGAGCCCTTCCTTTGTTATCTAATGTAATAAAAGAGTAATATTAAAATTGACTTTTTCTACGGGACGCCTAAGCCACGCCCACCAGCCAAATCAGAGCGGCTGTATGCAAATTAACCCAGCCAAGATGGAGGCCAGCAGTCACAGAGCTGGAGTAAGCAGGAGGCTTCCCTTGCACCAGGAGTAAACTGTCTGCTGGCCAGCTGGGCTTTTCCTAGCTGCAGGCAATATATTTGCAACATTGTTTCAATTATAGAAGCCTTGGAGCTGAAGCAAACAGCAGGCTTCCGTTGCACCAGCAATGGAGGAAACTGCCTGCCTAGAGGCTACTAAGGCAACATTTTTTCAATTATAGAAGCAACGGAGCTGAAGCCAACAGGAGGCTTCGTTACCTGCCTAGGCCTCGGCTTAAAGGAACAGCATATCAATTATGGAAGATAAATAAACCCCAGAAACCTCCTTCCAGCAGCCTTGCTGGGATGTTGAGTCAATGGGAGCTGTGGGCAGCCTGAAAGCCTGAAAATGGCCCTCAGGCCCGCACCCAGGCTGTCCACACCCCAGTGGGGTGAGGAACGCTACTGGGGGGCTTGGCCAGCCTGCAAACAGCCATCAGCCACTCACCCAGGCTGGCCAGGTACCCCAGTAGGGACCCAAAACCTGAAGGGACTGTAGGCAGCCTGAAAACGCCCCTCAGCTTCTCACCCAGGCTGCCCAGGCACCCCAGTAGGGACACAAAACATGAAGGGGCTGTGGGCAGCTTGAAAACAGCCCTCAACTCATCACCCAGGCTGGTTACACCCCAATGGGGTGAGGGTCCACACTGGAGGGCTTGGCCAGCCTGCAAACAGCCATCAGCCCCTCATCCAGGCTGACCAGGCACGCCAGCAGGTGGACATCCCCAGAGGGATCCCAGACTGTGAGAGGGCACAGGCCAGGCTGAGGGACCTCCTGAGTGCACAAATTTTTGTGCACTGGGCCCCTAGTTGTATTATATTAAAAAAAAATAAGGAAATAAATTTTCAGCTGAAATTTTAATTTTAAGGTTGAAAGTGTTTGATATAGCATGAGAAATTGCGGATTTTTTTCTTTTGTGAATGTGTGTGAACTACATGCATGTGCTTTGTGTGTGTGTGTGTTCTTTATAAGATTTTGATGTTTCCTATATCACTTTCTTCTAACTTATCCTTAAAGGCTTATCCTTAAAGGTTGTTTGCTATATATTTAGAAGAATGTATACATGTGCTGTTTACATAATTTTAGGTCTTTAATTTTTCTAAATTTTCACTATTACTGAATATTAATACAATGTCCCAATTAAGAAAACCTGAGGTAATACTTAAGTTCAAACTTCCAAAAAAAATGCTGGAGTTAAGGAGTGACTACTTGTATCCTATAAAGATTTAAAAATAAAAAGCATTTTTCCCTTGGGATGGTTCCAGGAGATAAACTATTTTTTTCTCATCATTCATAGTATATCATTTCAAATGTATGTGTGTGTGTGTGCATGCGTGCGTTCTTGAGCTTGCATGCATTTTTATAATAGTTCTATTAAAAAGATTCCATGCTTATTTGTGTTTTAGGTGGGAACCTAAATTATTCTGCAAGACAAAGGGAAGAAATGAAACTTTCTCATGCTGAGTAAGTATTGAAAAAGAGAAAAGGTGTCTGTATTTTGAAACTCTTGGACATTAGCATTGCATTTCAAAGTATTAGGATTGGATTTTTAAGAAATCAGTCTTTTTCTCGTGTTTTGAGAGCTAATAATCATCTCTGGAACTATAACAACATTCTTGTTTGTGTCAGAAAATTGTAGAAGGTGGATATCAAGGACTCAAATGAAGGTAGGGTGGGAGAATTTGGCTTTAAATTGCCTTCTGAGAGACAGAGATGTGTAATATTTAAAATTTGTTGGAGCAAAAGCCTTTGTCCTAAGTTTCTCTGTTGAGCTCACCCTTCTATTCTCTCTGATGTTTTCTTTTTTTTTTTTAACTAGTTGAGATCATTTTTCATATTTTCTTGGTACTAACATGCTATTCTGTGTTGTTTGACTCATTTGGAACAAATTAAAGTATATAGTGTGTTTTAAGTTAAATTAATTTTTTTCATGAGTATATGCTATCATCTAATACATGCTACAACATAATGGTGATTCTATTTCCTATCATTTGTACAACATAATAGTATATATTATACACTGTTGCTATAACATAATAGTGATTCTGTTTCCTATTCTAATTTTTTAGACAGTGAATACTTTTTCACTTTAAAAATTTATTTTTAAATATATACCATTTAATTGTAAGTTTTGTGAATTTTGAATAAATTAAAATCTGGTAGAACAAGGCTATTTAGTTCCAGGGGTGATTCTTGGTCATGTCAAATTCCCTTTTAACATAGTGATTCTATTTCTAGAAATACATTTTAAGAAAGTAATCAGAAGTGTTGTGAGTTTTAAGTATATTTATGATAGTCTGTTTATTATGTAAAAAAATTGGAAATATCCCAAATGTCACATGATAGGGAAATGGTTAAATATATTATGATACATCCATATAGTATATTTTTAAAATTATGTTTTAGAAGGACTTTTAAAGTGAGAGATATTTAGCATGCTATATGTTAAGTAATCAAAAAATAAAATGGAAATATAATATTCTAATTTAATTATTTTTTAAAGTATGCAAGCATGCGTATTTCTTAAACCTTTTATTTGTATACTAGGGG
>PVJC01024337.1:0-25622 GCA_004026665.1 Murina feae
AACAAAAAAATAAAATAAAATAAAAAATAAAATAAAATGCTTACTATGTTTTCTTTTCTTTTTTTCTCAGTACAAAAGGTTAACAAAAGTTCAATGTGAAAATGTGCACAACCCAATTTTTATATTGTAGTAAAACAGGAGCTGCGGAGAGGGGACATGTGGAAGCAGTTGATGTCTCTGGTGAACACAGCCATTCTTTACACTCGTTCCAAGGCTTCAAACGTGATGATAGTTTCCTCGTGTTACCATCATTCTGATATTATTCCGTTGTCCACTAATTGCCATCTCCACACATTCATCTACCACAAGATTCATAAAGGGATCAAATACCCGCAATGTTCCTTGGATGTGTCTGCCACCATTTAATTTCAATGGTAACTTCTTGTCCCTAAATTTTTTTAACTCAGAAAGGTAAGCTTTGCTCATGCTGTCTACTCAGCAAGCTCAGAGATACCTACCCTTTATTTTCAAACATGCCCCAAACAAAGGTTGGTCAGAACAGGTTTTGGAGAACTGGTCTGCCCTCGAATTACAGGTATGCCTGGCTCCTTATCTTCACACAGGCAGTTGTTCCTAAATAAGTATCTCTTTGCTAAGGACTTGTAGACTCAGAATTCTAGAGCAGGCAGAAGAGTGGCGATGAAATAGCCAACATCCTCTGTACTGATGCAAAAACTAATGGCCACATGTGTGGGTCACAGAGCTAGTTGTCAGAACCAGAATTAGAACCCTGATTTCACCGTCTCATTCACATTAGTGAATAGCCAGAGTTCTCTTCCTATTAGTGTTCTGTTGTGTGGGGGGTGTTTGTTTGTTTTTGGTATTTTTTATTGATATCAGAGAGGAAGGGAGAGGGTGAGAGAGAGAGAGAGAGAGAGAAACACCAATGATGAGAGCAAATCATCGATCAGCTGCCTCCTGCACGCCCCACACTGGGAATCGAGCCCACAACTCAGGCAAGTGCCCTGACTGGGAATCGAACCATGACCTCCTGGTTCATAGGTCTATGCTCAACCACTGAGCCATGCCTGCCAGGCTGATGTGTGTTTTTTAAGTCTTGGCTTTATTTGGCGGTCACCTCTTTTTTCAACCCCCTAACTACTTATTTATAAAATATATATAACATAAAATTTACCACTTTTAAGTGTATAGCTCAGCAGTATTAAGTATAGTTACAATGTTGAGCATTCATTACTACCATCCATCTCTAGAACTTTTCATCTCCCCAAAATGAAACTCTGTACCTATCTAATAAAGAGTAATATGCAAATTGACCCTCACTCCGAGACACCTAAGCCATGCCCACCAGCCAAGCCACACCCACCAGGCAATCAGAGCTGCTGTATGCAAATTAACCCAGTCAAGATGGCGGCGGGCAGCCACGGAGCTAGAGCAAACAGGAGGCTTCCGTTGCACCAGCGATGGAGGAAACTGCCTGCCTAGGCCGGCTATGACCTCCACTCAAGGCAACAATGTTTTAATTATAGAAGCCACGGAGCTAAAGCAAACAGGAGGCTTCACTGCCTGCCTAGGCCTCTGCTCAAGGCAACAAAGTTTCAATAATAGAAGATAAATAAACCCCAGAATCCTGATTCCAGCCAGCCTCATTGGGACGTTGGGTCAATGGGAACTGTGGGCAGCCTGCAAACAGCCATCAGCACCTCACCCAGGCTGGCCACACCCCAATGGGGTGAGGGTCCACACTGGGGGGTTTGGCCAGCCTGCAAACAGCCATCACCCCCTCACCCAGGCTGGCCAGGCACGCCAGCAGGTGGACATCCCTTGAGGGGTCCCAGACTGTGAGAGGGCACAGCTGGGCTGAAGGACATCCCCCCCCCCCCGAGTGCACAAATTTTTGTGCACCAGGTCCCTAGTTAAATACTAATTTCCCCAATTCTTGGCAACTACCATTTTACAGTGTGCCTCTATGAATTTGACTAATTTAGGCACCTCAAAGTGGAATCATACAGTACTTGGCTTATTTCACTTAGCATAGTCTTCAAGGTTCATCCATATTGTAGCACATTTCAGAATTTCCTTCCTTTTCAAGGCTGAATAATATTCCACTACATGAATATACAACATTTTGTTTATCCATTCCCACAGACACCTGAGTTGCTTCCACCTTTGACTGTGAATACTACTGCTATAAACATAAGTGTACAAATATCTGTTCGAGTACCTACTTAAAATTATTTTGGGCCTAGCACCCAGCAGTGAAACTGCTAGATCATATGGTGTTATCAGTGCTATTTTGATATGTGTCTCAAAGTAAACAAAAAAAACCACGAATCATTCTGGTTGGTAAATTCTTTTTTTAAAAAAATGAAAATTATTGAATGTTTTGTTCCTGGACTTAGTTTTACTTAAAAACAAATGTTATGAGTAATCTTTTAGAGGCTATGAGAGGTAGAGGGAAAAACATAGCAATGATAGTGAGGAGGATGACTTTGTATTAATGTCCAGTGTTGACACCTGACAAGCTTTCTGAGCTCTCAGCATGAATTTCCACAGGGCAGAGAGTGTGGTCTAGATCAGTGATCGTCAACTGGTGGTCCGTTGAGGTCCAAGTTCACCATGACTGATTATACAGGTACTACACCGGAGAAATTCTAAGGCGATTAGCAAATAAATGTACGAACAAGAGAAAAATCATTGCCGATTTTTTTTAGGTTCTTTAACTGTTTCTAGTTAAAGAACTTAGTATATTTTGAGACAAGAGTTCCAGGGGCAATGAGAAGAATTACTAAGCTAGAAAAAAAATTGGCAATGAGGTTTCTCTTAGTTGTACATTTATTTGCTAACCACCTTAGAATTTCTCCAGTATAGTTAGTATCTGTATAATCTGAGTCACTGTGAACTTGTGGTTATTTTATAGCAGTTGATATAAAACTATTATATGCCCACTGAGCTCAGTATCAGCAGGACATACTTGCCAAGAAAAGTTTGCTACAATAGTTTGATCCAAACAACACTTCAGTTACTGAGCAACATACCAAGATCCCTAACTGAAAATGCATTCTGAGTCATAACGCAGGCCTGGCTACAGGTAAGACACCATCAACACACTCTCAAGACCTGCCATTCTTGAGCTCTTCCTAACAACCCAGACTGCAGACATTACTCTTTCCCAGGAAGGATTTTCAGGATGAGCTACGTGCCCGTCTCCCCAGCTTCCCAGAACTCCATCTACTTTAGTGTCCATCAGGAAGCAGGCTTTCTACTCCTGGGCCAGAAGGGCAAGACACTGATAAAATTCCTCATGTCTGTTTCACCAATCAATATTTCAACGATTTAAAGTAACTTCTACAGAAAGCTTCCTATGCTGGGTACAACGATCTATATTAACCTATTCAATCCGTAGAATCCTGGGAGATAGGTATGTTCATGCTCACATTAGGAAAGGAGATGGAAGCCCAGAGAGTGCGCTGTCGGGAGGCACACTGGAGGGAAAGAGCACAGCCAGGTGGGACCCTTCCACTAAATCCTTTGCCCATACTCTCACAAGTCTATGACCACCTGGCCGCCCACAAGAGAACATCTAAGGTTCCTCTCTTTAAAAGCGGGCTCTAGCCCTAATCGGTTTGGCTCAGTGAATAGAGCATCGGCTTGTGGACTGAAGGGTCCCGGGTTCGATTCTGGTCAAGGGCATGTACCCTGGTTGCGGGAACATCCTCAGTAAGGGGTGTGCAGGAGGCAGCTGATCGATGTTTCTCTCTCATTAATGTTTCTAACTCTCTATCCTTCTCCCTTCCCCTCTGTAAAAAAATCAGTAAAATATGTGTGTGTGTATGTGTGTGTGTGTGTGTATAAAAAGGCGGGCTCTAATGATTTAACAACTAATCCATGGCTTTTCGGTCAGGTGTGAAGTGTACAGATCGCACATTCTCTTACCTTTATTTCTACTGATAGGCAGGATTTTGAAGAAACCAAGAGGAGAAACCTCAGATCAGCCCTTTCATTAAGAGACTAGACAAATTTGTGCATGGGTGGGGTCCCTCGGGGTGGTCATGCAGCCCCACCTGGCATCCCGCTGTGGCCTGGCACCACCCCCTCACCTGCTCCACAATCCCGCCTGTGGGGCAATTGCCCCCACACACACATACCCCAACCCCGCCTTGGCCTGGCCTGGTTCCATCCCCTCACCTGCTCCACCATCCCACCACAGTCCCACTCTCATCAGGGCCCATGGGGGCCAGCAGCGCCACTGTCGCCCACTGCCAGCCATGTTCTGTGCTGCCCCCTGGTGGTCATCACACGTCATAGCAAGCAGTCGAATCCTGGTTGAACAATCACCCGAGGGGACAATTTGCATATTAGGTTTTTCTTATATAGGAAGGACGGATGATTTTTTAAAACAGAAACACCCATATTACCACCACCTCCAACACCTGCAGATAATGATCGGGTCCCAGTGTTTCCATCCTCCTGTAGGCTCCTAAGACGTCTACTGGGGGAAAAGACATCCATCAAGCCTTCCTTAGACATGTTAAAGGACTTACACCGAGGCCCCATGGGGAGGTATTAGGTTGTGCGCTGTATTTATGATGATTTTATAGGACCTGGAGCATAATTTTATTCCTTTAAATAACATAGGTATTTCTAGTTATTGCCATTGTTGACTTTATGGCATAGTATTGGTCCCATCTATGATTTATTTGATGCCAAGACCTTGATCAGGAAGTCAACACCCAAAAATGACATTGTTCCTATGGGAAATACCACTGACTTTCAAACACCTACTCTTATGGGAAAGTTTTTATTTATTTATTTAATGTTTTATTGATTTTTTACAGAGAGGGAGAGAGAGGGATAGTAAAAACATCGATGAGAGAGAAACATCGATCTGCTGCCTCCTGCACACCCCGTGCAGGGATGTGCTGGCAACCAAGGTACATGCCCTTGACCGGAATCAAATCTGGGACCCTTCAGTCCGCAGGCCGGCGCTCTATCCACTGAGCCAAACCGGTTAGGGCGGAAAGTTTTTATTACTGCAATGTCATGAAAGGCGGGAACTGCCCGCTCAAGAAGACCCTCATTAAGCAAAATATAAGGGTAAATTTTTCTTTATCTCCTAACTTTTATTTGGGATTAATTTTTTTAAGCAAACTTCAGAGAATAATGTGGAGTATGTCCCAAAGTTCTGTTCTACCCCCTACATCAGTGGTTCTCTACTCTGGCTGCATATCAGTACCCAATGAGGGCATTTAAAAAATAGCTATGTTAGGTCCCACCCCAGACCAACTGAATCAGAATTCCTGGGGTATACTCAGGCTCTATTTTTTTTTTTTTAAAAAAAGCTTCCCAAGTAATTATAATGTGCATCCAGGATTCGGAACAGTTGCCCTACACCAGTAGCTCTTAAATCTAAAAGAGCATCAGAATTACCTATCTAAAAAGTATTGTGAAAACACAGATTGTTGGGTCCCAGCTGGGAATTTCTAATTCAGTATGTTTGAGGTAGAACTTTAAAATCTGCATTTCTGATCAGCCAGCATGGCTCAGTGGGTGAGCATTGACCTATGAACCAAAAGTTCACGGTTCGATTCCCAGTCAGGACACAGTCCTGGGTTGCGGGCTTGATCCCCAGTGTGGGGCATGCAGGAGGCAGCCAATCAATGATTCTCTCATCATTGATGTTTTTCTCTCTCTCTTTCCCTCTCCCTTCCTCTCTGAAATCAATAAAAAAAAAATATGTTTTTAAATCTGCATTTCTAATAACATACTGATGGCCCAAGGGCCACACTGAGAATCACTGCCACTTTTCTATTTGACTATTAAGTTATTCTAAGTTAATTTTATGATAAATATACTAGAGACCCAATGCAAGAGTAGGCCTTCCTCCCTCCCTCCGCCCACCCCCCTGCCAAGCTTCCAGCACCAGCTTCCCTCTGGTACCCGGGACCCAGGCTTCCCTCGCAGCCCCAGCTTCTGGAAGATCTTCTGGAAGGATGTCCGGTCTAATTAGCAGCGGTTTTCAACAGTGTGAGCCAAAGAAAAGGATTTCCTACCCGACTGGCGTGGCTCAGTGGTTGAGTCTTTACCTATGAACCTGGAGGTCGTGGTTCGATTCCTGGTCAGGGCATATGCCTGGGTTGCAGGCTCGATTCCCAATGTGGGGCATGCAGGAGGCAGACAATCAATGATTCTCTCTCATTGTTGATGTTTCTCTTCCTCTCCCTTCCTCTCTGAAATCAACAAAAAAAATATTTTAAAAAAAGAAAAGGATTTCCTGCGTAATCGTCAACAAAAACAGGTAACTTAGTTTGCCAGAATGCAGCTCTGCTTGAGAATTGCAAGTTATTAAATTCAACCAGAATGAAATCAGGAACAAATTCAACCATTAGTAAGCACCTGCCATACAATGCTGGGCATACACCGTAAGTCATTCTTTCCTTCCTAGTGACAGACAATCAGGACTGCTGTGCACACAGGTAGCTATGGAGTCAGACCGTGACAGTGGAGGCAACTGTGAAAACCTAGGTGGTGGAGGGGACATAGGGGAGCTTTACAGAAGGACCTCCAAGGGGACTCCAGCTGCCATTTTTCCACTGTCCACACCAATTTTACAATACCAGTGCAGCAGACTCCCTGCCCCGAGAGGGTGCACCTGGACCTTGTCCCCCGCATTATGGGAGTCCAGAGAAATATAACTTGCAGGCTGAGAGCAGATTCTGTGGTTGATTTACCTTTAAACTGTTTACAGCAATTAACCAACGCCTCACACTCATAGGCGTTGCTGAATACCTGGGAGTAAGTGATCAAAAAATGTAATCTGGAAAGTAAACCTCATGTACCCAGAGAGAGAGGGAGGTCAGGTTCAGGTTACCAGTTTTTTGCTCTCTAAGCAGTAACCCCATTCCAGGCCTAAGACACCATAGGCATTTAAGACGTGAGCTTAGGTAACCAGAATACGGTAACACACGAAGCTGGTGTGGGATAGGGTGAAAAGCAGCAGTTTTCCTGTGGCTTGTTTCTATAGATTTAAAAAAAGTAAGAGGAGAAGACTCCTCAGAGATTAACTCCTTAATGCAAGGACCCCACTGTACCCTACACTGGGGTATACACATAGTAGGTGCTCAAGTAATGCCCTTTCAAATTGAAATAACTTGAGTTCCTTACTGAGTCTCAAAAACATTTAAGTTATAGGACTTTATCTGACATTCAGCAGCTGATTCAGCTGAGGAAATTCATGGAGAGCAGGCAAGAAGTAATTTCAACATGCAAATGCACCATCACCAACTAGGGACAGAATCCCTCTCACACATCCCACCAACCAGACTGAAGCACCTTCAACAACAGTCAGGGCCCTAAAGACCCTGGACAGAGAAAATTTATAGAAGTCAAAGCTTTTCTCAAGATGAGAACACCTACAAACACTATGCTTTTGTCAGAAGAACTGAAATCAATGTAGAAAGTGAACTCCTGAAAGCACCCTTCGGAGTGCAATGTCGCCGCAGGCTTTGTGCCTCCCACTAGAACACAGCTCCCAGGCAGCCTCCCCTACTTAACAGCTGGATACTGGAAGTTGTCATCTTATTTTTGACAATGTAGGTTTAGTTTGCTAGGCTCAATCTTAGAAGTTATCTACAATTACTTCTTTTACAACTAAACTGTAATTAAATTTTACCTTTGAAGAGCAGTACAGAATCAATTGTCAAATGATCAATAGTTAAAATTGTCCTCAATTACAGTACTCTTAATTATCGGATTCTTTTTGGTGAATATATTCCAAATAAAAGTACTGAAAAGGGAAGTATCTCCGTGTTATTATGCTGTGATTAATCTGATCAAATCTGTCTCCATTTTCTGTCTGTTACATAATCCTGGATTGCCATGATTTAAATTGAATGCTCTCCTTTGAATGGGTGAATGATTACTTCCTGTCACGGAAAAGTTATAAAGGCATCATCCTAAATTCTTCCATAATAGGATGGTACTCAGATATTAGCATTTTGCATCTCAAGAGCACTGTAAACCTAAAATGAATCAAGATGATAGCTCACTGATTGGTGAAATACAATTAATTCTAACTGCAACAGAACAGAACTAGAATTTGCTACCTTTTCTTTAAGGGGCGAGGGGAGGAGATGGTACTTAACAAAGGAACCAATATAAACAAGATCATAAGAGGTACATTTAACCTACTTAAGGGAGTGAAATATAAACATTTGATTGTTTTGTGAAAAAAATACATCAAAATTTTTAACCATGGAGAGGTCAACAATCTACTCAGTGTTCAAGAAAGGAGGGGGCTGAGAGCAGGACAATGCAGGATATACTCTGCTTGAACAGGATATATACTGTGTAGAAAATTTAATACTATATTTATCCCAATGTTTTTTGAACAATATAAAAAGCATGCATCTTTCTTAAAGTGCAGGCACTCTTAAAGAGTCTGACATTCCATAAGCCTCGTCTATACATAGTCAACAAGGAAACATTTCACTTCACATATCAAGTACAGGACCTTTAAGAGAAAAGGCTAAATGGGTTATGGGAATATGTAATGCAAGTAAAGTAAGCACTGAGATTCAATAAAAAGGTAAAGATGCAATTATTAAAATACTATATTTGACTGAATTCGAAGTAATTTAGGACATTCTACGGCAAAGTTGGTAGGTTTGCTTGAGTTTGGCAAATGCTCGTACAGAATGATTCATTCAACATCGAATCGACACGGATATGCCTAACATCAAAAGCAGTACAAAATGTTACCAATTTCTTCAATAAACAAATGCATAATAAAGCTAGGCACCAAAGGTCTGAGGGCCTGATGTTTTTGCATTTTTAATAGGGGGAAATATTCACATTGTCTTTTATCAAAGTGACCACTGCATTTGCCTGAGAAAGATGTACTATAGTAAATAGCATATTTCTTAGAAAACCAGTGATTTTAAAGAAGAGTAAATATATTTTCCTCTTGTAGACCATGGCTAACCACAGTATGGCACAATTCTGGAGAAATTAGACCTCACCCAGTTACAAAAATAGCAAAAAGGACTCTTGTTGCTGGCAGAAAAGTGAAAAGCATTTGTACTGATACAAGAATAATCTTCTAAACTTTTTGACTAGGCATGAAAACCCCCTAGCTCTTTCAGATAAGGCTGGAAAGTGTTTTATAAAAAGGGGAGTCGCTAAAATCATTCTTCAGGGGGGGAAAAAAAAGAAAGATGAAAAATAAAAAATAAAAAAACTTAGTTTAAATGCCAAACACGTGGTCCCATCTGAGGACTTGGAACAACTGGGCCTTGATGCCCTAACCCAGCAGTTCTCAACCTGTGGGTCGCGACCCCTTTTGGCAGTCGAACGACCCTTTCACAGGGGTCGCCTAAGACCATCCTGCATATCAGATATTTACATTACAATTCATAACAGTAGCAACATTACAGTTATGAAGTAGCAACGAAAATAATTTTATGGTTGGGTCACAACATGAGGAACTGTATTTAAAGGGCCAGAAGTTTGGGAACCACTGCCCCTGTGAAGTGAGGACAATGGCATCTGCATCCCTCACCATACAAGGTATTATGAAAATTAAAAAAAGATTATGAAAGGATTCAGTAATCCATAATTGTTATTATTGTTGTTTTATAAGGAATTCCAGTTTTGCTTTTCATCATAAGCCCCAAACCAACCAAGTCTTTGATTTGCTGACTTGTCCTGATTGACTTAATTAAACCCTAGATGGCTGGTGATGTTCCCTAGCCTCTGATAGTCACCTTTTGACTAATCCCTCCCCACTGAATGGCTCATGTCTAAGGAACAAAATAAGGCTCAGGGACTATATGTAACTCAGTGACTAGGTGGGAAAAGGCAGTGTGGTGTCTCATTCACTGGGATGACTCCTTCCAGGGCGCCTCTGCAGGAGCCCAGGCGTGAGGAACTGAGACAACAGCCAGATAGAAACTGAGGCCTGCCAACAACCACAGGCACGGCTGTAGATCTTCTAGACTAGATGAGCCTTCCAATGACTGCAGTCCCAATTGGCAACTTAACTGCGATTTCATAAAAGGTGCTCAGCTAAACTGCTGCCAGTCCTGACCCTCAGGAAATGTGTGAAATAACCCTGGCCAGGTGGCTCAGTTGGTTGGATCGTTGCCCCAGGCACCGGAAGGTGGCAGGTTCTATTCCTGGTCAGAGCACATACCTAGGTTTCGGGTTCAATCCCCGGTGAGGGCATGCAGGAAGCAGTCAATCAATGTCTCTCTCTCTCTCACATCGATATTTCTTTCTTTCTCTCTCTCTCTCTCTCTCTCTCTCAATTAACATTTAAGATAAGTCGCACTTCCCTGGTAATAAATGATCTTATTCATTGGTAAATCCTGTCATTTTTACACTTGCCTTGGTTTTAACAGTAACTTCCAATGCCGTCTCCTTAAACTGATATTATGTAAAAACACACCTTGAATTTGATTCTTGTAATGTACCTATTATCTAATCTAATAAAAGAGTAATATGCAAATTGTCACTCTGCTATACCTAAGCCACGCCCACCAGCCAATTGCCACACCCACCAGCCAATCAGAGTGGCTATATGCAAATTAACCCAGCCAAGATGGCAGCTGACAGCCACAGACCTGGAATAGGCAGGAGGCTTGCCCCAGGGATAGAGTTCCCGCCTGCCTTGGCTGGCTGTGGCCTCCACTCAAGGCCACAAAGTTTCAATTATAGGAGATAAATAAACCCCAGATAACTGCTTCCAGCCAGGTTGGGCTCAAGGAAGCGCTAGGAGCCTAGGTTGTCAGGGGCAACCCAACCTGGGCTTTGGATAAAGCAACAAAGTTTCAATTATAGAAGATAAATAAATCCCAGATAACTGCTTCCAGCCAGCCTCACTGCAAACAGCCATCAGCCCCTCACCCAGGCTGGCCAGGCACCTCAGGGGGGACACCCACCTTGAAGGAGCTATAGCCAGCCTGCAAACAGCCATCAGCCCCTCACCCAGGCTGGCCAGGCACCCCAGCAGGGACCCCTACCCTGAAGGGACTGTGGCCAGCCTACAAACAGCCATCAGCCATTCACCCAGGCTGGCCAGGCACCCCAGCAGGGACCCCAGCCTGATCTGGAACACCCTTCAGGGCAAACCAGCCAGCCCCCACCAGCGCACCAGGCCTCTATCCTATACAATAAAAGGGTAATATGCAAATTGACCCTACCAGCAGAACAACTGGGAATGAATGGTCACTATGAGGCAGATGCTCAATGCAGTAGCTGACCACCAGGGGGCAGATGTTCAATGCAGGAGCTGCCCCTGGTGGTCAGTGCACTCCCACAGTGGGAGCTCTGCTCAGCCACAAGCCAGGCTGATGGTTGCCAGTACAGCGGTGGTGGTGGGAGCCTCTCCTGCCTCCTCAGCAGCGCTAAGGATGTCCGAATGAAGCTTAAATCTGCTCCTCGCTGGCAAGTGGACATCCCCCGAGGGCCCCCAGGGCTTCCAAAGGGATGTCTGACTGCCAGCTTAGGCCCAACCCCCTGGGAAGTGGGCCTAAGTCAGCAGGTGGACATCTCCCGAGGAGTCCCAGATTTCAAGAGGGCACAGGCCAGGCTGAGGGACCACGCCCCCCCCCCCCTGCCCCCTGCAAGCGCACAAATTTTTGTGCACCGGGCCTCTAGTCTTACAATAAAAGGATAGCTGGTGTGTTTTCTTCAAGTAGGTTTTTCCGCTGTAATTTGGGTTACAGAGAGAAATAGCTATAGTGAAAATTATATTGTCATGTAATCATACAGAATCTAATAATACTAAGATTAAGCTACACTTTAAAAAAAACAAAACTGATTTACAAAATCTATTCTGACTCCCCCAAATTTGAGTCTCTGCTTTCCGAACTCATTTTGGAGCTCTGTGCAGCTGCTCTTTGCCGCTCACCTCGTGTTTTAAAGAGCCTTCATACCTAACATACCCATGAAGATTTTATTCCATTTAGGGTCTGAAAAAACCCAGTCACAAACGAGCAAAATCTTTGAATTAGTATTCCCCTCATCCCCAACCCCATTTGAAAATAAAGAAGAAAAGAGAAAAAAAGGGAAAGAAATAAGAGTAAATTATTAATGATATCTTATTATGGCTTTAATTTTAATTCATCCAAAAATATTTAATGAGAAGTTATGTCTACTATTCAAGGCATTCAAGTCCAAGTAATAGAGCTGGCTGTTTCTGTGGAAATGAAATTTAGATTCATCACAAACGAGAGGAGCCAAGTGAAAACCTGATGCCTGCACTCCAGGATGCGTCTCTATTACGCCTTACCAGGGAAGACTTGCACTTCCGTTCCACAGACATGCTTATAGAGGCTACTAATGAGCTATTTCTAATGAGCTATTTCGTTCTGCACGTAAGTTACAGGACAAAGAGATACACTTTGAAAATGTTAATTCCAACTGTCAGAGTAGTTTTGGGAGGGTTTTCTTAGTTGGCTTTTTTTTTTTTTAAGATCTCATAGGCAACTGGCAGTTTTCTCTTAGTCTGGCCTTAAGGAGCATTTGCTGAACCCGAGGCCAAGAAGTGAAATCCATATGGCCTTCAATTTCCTCAACTTAAATACAAGGAAGTGCAACAGTAACCAAAACACTTTTCAAACATATTTTTAAAAGCAGTTTTTCACCACGGGATTTTCCCACTATATTCTGTGCTTTTCAAACTACCTGCCTTATATCAGATGATGACTTACAGGCAGAGCTCAAGTCCTTATTTTTTAAAATGTTTGCTGAACCTATGAGAATCCCGTTTTCTTAGAAAATGGTTTAAAGCAATACCTATAGCTGTTGGCCCAGTGTTCAATTGGAGAAGGTGTAATTTAGACGGATGTGGAAACATGCTTCTCACTTCTATGAAAACAGAGGCTTACTTTTTGCCCGTGAACGTAATTATGAAACACGACACACACAAACGTGTAAGATGATCGCATACTCAGCATATGTGCATCCATATTTACAAAAGGACTTCGGATGACTTACTGTCACAAAAACACAATAAGATCGTTCCATAAAGATAAAACCACAGGGCCTTGATATTGAAGAAAATAACGATTCCAGAAAACTAGACTAAGGGTGGTTGCTGCAACTGAGACCTAATTTTAATTTTAAGCTTCCAAACAGCTATCATCATTAGATAAGAGACATACTAGTTTATCCAGTTTATCAAGAGGACTTTTTCCCTCGCTCACAGATAAGCCTTAAGCGTAAGAGATACTAAACATAATGGAGACTGTCTTCAAAAATATTTTGCAGAAACGTAGGGTTTCATGCAGAGGCAGCAAACTGGTAACCCATGGGCCAGATTCAACCCACAGCTATCCTCTTGGACCCTCACAGTGTCCCTCAAACTTTTTTAATTGTTGTCAATACTTACCATAAGAATTCTGAGTTTTGGCTTCTCTTGAAAAATCACATTTGGACGCACTGACCCTACATGGCCACCGGCAACAGCTGGCTAGAGCTAACTATCTAAGCGGTGGTCTCTCTTAAGAGTCTTACTACAAGATGTGGGTGCATAATATGAAATCCTTAGTCTCCGGAGGCCAGTCTGCAGGAAGCTAGAGGGATGAAGGGAACAGGATCATGGAGCAAAGCCAAGAGGGGAGCCCCCTACCCCGCACATTAGAACCCCCCAGGAGGCTCAGCTCTTTAAACAACACAGAAGCCGAAGTCCAGGGACTTTAAGGACTCACCCCAAGAGTCCTTGGTCACAGGTTAAGAAATCACTGAGAGGCTGATATGTATGTTTGGAAGTTACACCCTGTTCCTGAACAAGAATCGTGCACGCGGGACAGGCCCTGAAGAAGTGTGTGTGAGAGCGCAATGGCTCTAGTCCCTGCGGATGTGCTGGCCATCCCTAATAACCAGTTGAAGGTATTTTGACAATCACCCCTGTGAAACCCCAACACAGGTCCCATGTCACCAGATCCCTCAGTCTTCAAAGGCAGTCGACTCCAATGGCTCTGCCCAGAGCTAGAGGACAGTCACTGGCCAAGGAGTCCCCGGGGAAGTTCCTGAGGGGCAAGCATTCTGTGCCGCTGATTGTAGAAAAGTCCACAGATTTAGTTGTCTGGCATGCAGTCGGCAAAGCAAACATCTGTTACTAAAACGAAGGTGACAGGAGAGGGAAGGACAACCCAAAGGAAGGAGATGCAGAAGTCACAGAGGCAAGGTGTAAACTGCCTTCAAGAAAGAGCTTTGGATCTGCTCAACTGCCGGACCAGGGGATGGACTCATGGCCTAGGCGTAATACTTTCAAACTGTTTCTTAAAGCAGCAAAGCTCAAATTCTAGATGAAACTTCAATATATAAAACAGCAATGAAGCAGCTGCCTTCTAATTGAAAGGTGGGTAAGAGGCCCGCCATGGATAGACATCCACTCTTTCTTCCCATAAATTTACCACCTCCCCAGAATCCCTAGGCTCTGTGGACTATGCTGTTAAAAGTACTGCCATGGGAAATAAAAGACAGAATTTTGGGCTGGAAATTTTTAAGGCAGATAGCAATACCTTGTCCATAACTGTTACATATGGACTAAAGCCATAAATCATTTTCAGTATCAAAATTATTGTTTTGAAAGCATTGTTGAAACAGACACCATTAATACGAACCATTAATACAAAAATCAATGAACCAAAGCGCTGTCTCTTCCCTGATAAGCCTCATAAAATGTATAAAGAATTCTATTAGAATCAACCAGTCTTTAAGAACCCTTAAGGTAAAGTCCACTTCAAACTTACCTAATTTATAAACCGAAGTCCCTGTGGTCATTTAAAATAACTGAGCTACCAGAACCTTTGTCATCTCAAACCTCTGTGAAGGAAAAAATAAAGTATAAATTTAAAATATATGTATTAACTGAAAAATTGAAAGAATATTAATCAACTAGTAGTTTGTTCTTTTATTCCTTAAAAGGAAGACTAAGTCCTACATTTTTAAACATCTGAGCTTAAAACTTGGTTTCTCAAGGTCTTCCATGTCCCCTTTTAAAAAGCTCAGGTTATGAATTCCGTGTCTGTGATTTGAAGGCATCGGTATCAGTCTGAAGAGAAAGGAGGAAAGAGTACAGCTGGATCCAGGAGTAAGAGGCCAGCTTATTTATGCATCCACAATATTTTCTCTATCCATGATTCAAAATAAAAAAGAAGTGTTTTTCCTTCACAGAGAATAAACACAAATTGCACTGCAGGGGGGTTGAGAGTGGGGAAGCTTTCCGCCCTGGAAAATCCTTCCCAAGTTTTCAACCCTCACAAAAGCCTACAAGGACGTTTGACCCCCACAACCCTTGAGGAGCGCATGTCTGCTTCACTTGCCGAGTAAGTATACGTCACAGAACCCATACATTCCAACACATTGAGCAAGCACACACAAGCCTCCCGGCTTCCCCAAACGCAGCCCACGAGGGGGCACAGGGTGGAGGCAGGCCCGCACACCACGCACCTTCCAGCCCTGCCCCACCATCCGAACACAGAGGGCAAGTGGCCAGTGTGGGGCCTCACGGAAAGAAATGTAAAACCTTTTGTGGGGCAGGCCAGGCCCGCACTCCTAGAGTTTTTAAATATCAAAGAAAACAACAACTTGGGGGAGACTTCCAGTCCTCTGCCACCACTGGAATCCGTTTTCTACACACCATCAGTGAGCACCCGTCTTCCCCGCATGCTCTCCAGAGTGTGCGAGCTACCTGACAAAGTTCCCTCACCTATGCCGGTGTGGCCCCCGCTTCCTTCCTCCCTCCCTTCTTCTCTGTCTCCCCCTCCCTCCCCCTCTCTTTTTCCTTTCCCTTTCTCTTCCCTCTCTTCTTCCTTTCCTCCTCCCCTTCCTCCTTTCTTCTTTATTCCTTACAACTGAAGAGGCTAAACTGCATTTTTTCAGGGTTACATTGTTTCATCATCTACCTCTGACTCAAAGAAACATAAACACTTTACTCTAAAACCTTATCCATACAAATGATAATGAAAAACACCTTTTTTCCCCTCCAAATGTCCATTGTTAAAATCACAATGATCAGGAGGGACTAAAGTAAAAGGGCTCCTTTAAACAAAAAAAACACTAAACAGCCTATCCTCAATGAGCTTTTCAAATGACCTTCAATTTCATGAACTGGTTTGAGGTTAACCTGTCCACAGGATCAACACTCAATTACATACTTTTCACTTTGTTTTTTGAAGAGAAAGAATGAAAAGATCATATAACATGATAATAAGGATGTTTTTTTCTGATAACATTTTAATGCTCTTTTAGAAGTTCTTGACCAAGAAAACCCATTATTTTAACCTCATAATAAACTTCATAAAAATCATGTTATCAAATAAGCACCTCTATACCTAGAAGCAAAACTCATATATCTCATTTCATTGGCAATATCATTGCATCTTAATTCCTATTTACTAAAAGTCACAAATGCATTGTAAGTTTATGTATTATATCCAAAACACATATATATCTTTTCTACTTCCTTTGCTAGCACTGACATTTTCATGTGTCAAAAAAGTTTAAAACTTTCTAATGTTAATAATATGAACCACTTCATAAAAGGTAATTTGGAAGAATCTCTTATTTTCCTTCTCCAAACCCTAGACATGTTAAAATACACAGATAAAAATGAAAGCATATCAAACTTCGTGCAACATTCTAGGTCCTGAACAAAAAAACTTGAGGGTTTTTTTTTTGTGTGGTGGTTTTTTGGGTTTTTGGGTTTTTTTCGGGATTAAAAAATATATATATATATCTGGGCCAAAAGCACAAATGCAGACCCTCCCCCCATACTGCATACATATATGTTTTTCACACTTAATTTTTAGCCACAATGATATTTTTAAAACATCTTTTTAACTTTATAAAATTACCAATGCTTCTCCTATAGGGTCCTTCAAGAAAGCCTCAAATTTAGACTAAGACTTTTAGTTTTCTTTCCCTTGCTCTATATTAAAAATATACTAACCTTCAGTGTCATTTCCTCTGCCTATCAGTAGCATACATGTAAATTTTCTCTCTTATTCTGAGTTAGAAAAAATATACGAAGTTACTCTATAACCTATGTACACATGAGCAAACTTCCTACTTTACTGTTGAGGTGCTGCTACTATATTCAAATGAGATGGACCACTCGGGCAACAGGGCCACTGCTTCTAGGAAGCAGATGGTCAGGCAGAAGGAGGGGCTTAGGCGCCTGAAGCTTTGCGGTCCTACTGTAAAAGGGATGACATACAGCTCTCTCCAGGCTGTGGTCAGGATGAAAAATGCAGAAGGCCTCGTCCAGTGCCCAGCACATCAGTCACCTTTCTTCCTCCTCCCATCTTCTGAATCAGAATGCCACAGAACATGAGATACCCACTCTGAACTGTAGGAACTTAAAGAATGAAACACCTAGGGAGTTGGAAATAATCTTCTTTCACCTACTCTTTTTCTTGATAATTCCCTTCTCCCTCCACCCACCCCTATCATAAGTAGGAATGTACACAAAATTAAAGGAAATGAGGGTAAAGGACGAAGTTTACAATTGAGGAAAAATGGACTGTACTGCACATGCCTAGTTTCTTGACTATGTTTCTGAGTGATTACATCATTAATGAAGAACTCTGAGGAAACGTTATGGATGCTATCCTGTTAATACTCATTCCATCCCCATGGGAGAGGTCAAAGGCTATATTCAACATGGAGGGTGAAGCAGAGAAAGGCACCAAATCTGGGGCAAGACCTGGCAGCCACCAGGAAAACACTTAAACCAAAACACAGATCTGCCCTCCAGCAATGTTTTGGCTGAAACCTGTGAAGAACCCATCCTAGACTTTCATTTACCACGGCTCCCTGTGCAATCTGTATGGCTCAGGTGCTGAAAGGAATATCTTTCTTGGCAATGTCCTATTTCATAACACAAAGAAGGCAACCCTGGAAGAGGCAATGTAAACACAAAATCCAACCTGCTTAGTTAGGCACCCCCCACTTCTGTCTAAGGGCAAGCATGAGGATGGGAGGGGGTGACGCTGCTGGTAATCTTTAAATCACCTCTGTTTCTAATTATTTTCTCTAAAAAAACTGTAACAAAGTATAGATCATGCAGACTGATGTAAGAACAAGACTGTCGCAATGGGTCATTCACAAACAAACCTATTTTCCTAACTCTTGAATGGCACCCTTTGAATCTTACACCACTTTCAGGTGACTTCTTTAACTTAAACTATGTAAATGTGGTGAGGCACACTGGACTGAAGCTCAGGAGACCTGAGTTCTAGCTCTCATGGCCATGAGGCTTTAGGGCAAATTATTAAATTTCTCTGAGACTGAGTTTCCTCATTTGTAAAAAGGGGGATATTCACTGTCCGATCATTTGAAATGAATGAAATAATGTGTGAAAGAGGCTGAGACATCATCAGCACTATATAAATATAAGATGCAGCAGGTGCTTAAAAATACATCCATCTCCCTGAGATAAGGCTACTTTTTACCAAACAATAGGTGGAATTATGAAACAACCTTTCTGGCCACATTTAAAATAAATATTAAATATCCAAACTTCCTCTAAGGCCAACTGTCACACATGTGTACACATTATTTATATGTTAATAAGAAAAAACTGAAAATACCATTCCTATTGCAATGATCCCATAACATACTTTCTTGGTCATTAGGTACAACGTTTCTTATAATCTGGATCATTATTAGAAAGTCTAAACATGTATCAGACCTCTTAATTTTCATTTATTGGACTCATTAAAATACCTATTTTATGAAATGTTCTTGGGAGTAAACAGAATGGGAAAGTTCTAACTAAACATTCATATTTTAAGAAATAACATGCAAAACAGATAACCAGGAAATCGAGGAATAAGCAAATAAAATGTATCTCAAAACTGTAAGCCTGTTATTTAGAGAAAACCAGAGGCTTGGAGAGGAAACATATTATCTATTAAATGATGGACAGATGCTGAGCTTTTGGACTTCATTGTCTGCTAGTAACGCAATAGCATTCATTTTCTCTGGTCTACTTACTCTACACCTCAATATGTCATTAGACCCTAAACCAAACTAAAGAAACAGTTATTATAGTCCCCATCCCCTTTGTAAGCCAAATCTACAGAATCTGAATTTTTTTGAAGAAAATAATTTTTCTTCACTATTTTATGGAAAGACCAGACTAAAGTCCATCATCAACACAGGAAAAGTAAAACCTTAAAAATAATGCTTTGAGCACTCTGCAATTTTGCTTCCCAAAATAGAACCCATACAGTCCATGCCACCAAATGAAAATTACAAGTTTGTAAGCATAAAGTCAAATTATAAAATAAAAGATCCTTTAAAAAATTTTAACGGTGATAATCAGGGGAAACACTGTTAACAGGTAGGTGTTTCTTGTTTATTCGCTATTAGGTTTCCTTCAATGATAGTGCTTTGAATAACTACCCAAAGATTTAATATAAAAAGAATTAAACTTTGACTAATAAATTTGGACATGTTTTATTAAATAGATTTGTTTCATCCTTCAAATTAAGAAGTTAATCATAACTTTTGAGAGATTATGTTTTTATGCTGTTTTAGAAAATTGGTTTAGCCAAGCTCCATCACTCTCTTCTTCAAGAACAGAGAGCCCCGCCCAAAAGAACACTGAAGACACTTTAGTGATATTTAAATAGAATTTTTAAAAACTTTTTTGAAATATATAACTTAACACACTCCAAAGAAACCAGTTTAATCCTATGTTTCTTCTAAGAAAATTGATTTTCTCACAGTACATTTGTTTTGCAAATTAATGTATTGCCATGCCCAGTGTAGAATTTCTAAATAAATATGCTATGCAAATCTTGAATTTTCTAACACTTAAAAATGGCTTACAGATCTCATCAAAGCCTTCACAGTCCCTTGTTCGCTGTATTAGTGAGAGGGGGCATCCAAGCAAACAGGGAGAGTAAAGTTTGCACTGGATAGTCCTTCCAGCAGCATGCTCACTGAAGAAGCCACGAAGATGCCAGTTGCCTGGCTTCCACAAGGATAACCTCCTACCAGAGTTATGCATCGCTCAAGGCAAATGTCATTGGATTTGATTCCCTTTGTCACAAGGTTCAAACAATCTATTAATTTTCATTTGCCTGTTCCTAACTGAAATCCAGAGTAATTGTTGCTCAATTAAAGATTTCCTTCTCTTCCCTCTAGATACCATCTGTTTGAAACTACTGTCCCCAAAACACACACACACACACACACACACACACCCACCCCCATGTGCACACACCCCACTGAATCAGAGATGACACACTTAAGTTTAAATAATATCCTCTCACAACTCTGACCAATTGCTCATCTACTTTTGAGGATTTCATTAGCAGACTTGGAAGAGTGATTCAGCAGTCGACAGCAAATATTTATAAAGTTGCAAAGTATCAAATATGTATAAATAGTTCCTGTAGAAATCTGTCTTTCAGTTTTGACTTTTAATAAATATACCCAAGTTACTTTTCTTTTACATACATTTCAACATTGTTTACATCCCCCAGTTTAAAAATCAGAGCTATTTCCATAAAATCAAAATAGTGAAATGTTAACTTTAACCTGAAATTAGTTATAACTTTTTTAATGTCCTTTAAAATACTTTTCTTGAAAAATATATTTTACATCTTTATGTATAAAAGGTGTTATACAACTATTACCAATCTCCTCTCATCTTCTCTATATAAATGATAATCTCAAGTTAACATAAAAAAAACAACTGAGACCATAATTTACTGGTCATCTTATACTAAGGCATAATTACATCTTATACTAAGGCATAATTACAAAAAAAATTTATTATTTTTTAAAACATAATTTGGCAAATGTATTACATACCACCCAATCATCTTTTAGAATATTTAGGTGTTTAGCGATTTAATACTTTTTAAAGTTGCTATAATACAAAATAAAACTGATATGAATTTGGAAAATTGAAAAATCAAGGAGTATATAAAATCTATTTTGATTTATGGATTTCAATGTTTTTTAAATATTTAGCTAAATGTAAAAACATCAAATGACCAGTCATTTTAAAACATAAATTAGAATTTTAAACCTATGTTATTACATAAATTATCAAGTAATTTTTTTCTTTATTGTTTCCATTTTAATCTTAATAAATTATCTCCTAAAGGTCACAAAAATGTGATTCTCTTTGACATTACCTAGAACCACATAAAAAAATTATTAGTCCTTTATAAAATGGGAAACTAAACATTCAATTTAAAGTCAAATCAAAAGTAACCTGACAGTTTGATATAAAATTTTTTATCTTAATATGTAGTATATCCACATATGGAACCTATATAAATTAAATCCAAGCATTAATTTCCAATTCAACAAATTCTTGATAGAAGAGGCTACCATATGATTTTAACCTCTTAAAATCTTTTCTGTTACTACAGAATTAAAAATTGATGTAGTAAAAGCCTTTGTTATAGGGAGGGCTAGAGGTTGGATGTTTTTTTCTTTTTGGTATTTAATTCAACTATACACAATGTAGTACATACAAGCAAAATACAATTGAGATACTGTTTTCTTTAACATTCCTATAAGAGACCAAATTCATTTGCATTGGAGAGAACACAATTACTGATTTTTAAGTCATGAAAGACAAATTCATAGCTCTTTCCTACACTACCTCATAGTATTCACACCATCTCAGTGAAAGCATGTCTAGCACCAATTAGTTACTTCCTAGAAGTGGGCAGAAATTGCATTTTTCAAAGTTTTGTTTCTTACAGAATCATTCAACTTCAGTTACAAAGCACATTCAAGTTAGCATATGTCTTAGTTCAAAACAATGTACACAATGTGTATACACACACACACACACACACACAAACTAAACACTCACCAACATCAAAAATGAAATTTCTATCAAGGAAACTCCCACAGCTTTCAACAGGACTTTAAAACCCTTACCAGTTTGTTCCTCATTGAGAAATCTTTGTTTCATATACACTACCAAGAAATAGAGAAAAAAAGATTCAAAGATTTTTACTCAACGGAGCCTGACCCCAACTTAGAAAGAGAAATAGTTTGTATATGGTTTACATTACAATAATTTGCATCTAATAAGAATGAAATACATTTGGCAAAAAGAGGAAAAAGAGTTTTCTATTTCTGAGTGACCTTAGAAAATAATGGTATCTAGGCTGTCTAATATAACAGCACATATAAACTGATATACCGAAGACCCAACTGGTAAGCAAATGGCATGCCAATAATTTCATAACTTAAGATAAAAACATCCCCTCCCAAAGTATCATTGGCTTTAAAAAATCTATTCAGAATGTATACATTGAAACTGATTCTTGAGAAATCAGAACAACATAAGGAGTATGAGCAGCACTCAATTGTTGAATGATTATTTAAGTAAGCAAGTAATCAAGATGAACTGTTTTCTTCACATTTTCACTTCAACTAACACAAAAACCACATATAGAACTGACTTAACTCTGACAAATTTACTCCTAATGTGTTAATTTTCATAGGAATGCAACAAAATAACACTAAAATAGTCACCGTATAATAGAAAAGCTTTGGTTTCAGATGTCACAGTACCCTGCTTTTTGAAAGCCACCACCGTGCTGGTGCCCTGTACATGAGAACACACAGCTGCTCCATCCCAGGAGTCTGAGCTCTCTCTCCCTTAGCTGCAGTACAAGTAGCTAATTTCTTCATTTTAAAGTAATAAAAGGAAGGAGGGGAAAAGATTAAAACCATCCAATCAGAAATGATGCAACCCTCTACAGCAACAGCTTATGCACACATTTGGTATGTCAGACATCTTCAGTGCAGTGAATCACACACAGCACATTTTAACCTGCCTCCTAGGTATTTTACATCACCCACGTGTTCAAAGAAATCATGCACTAATAGGGCTGAATAGGCCCCCAGATTCTTCTTTACTTAATTAATACTAAAAACCTAGGATATGCTCTTAATTCTGAACACCACAATATTATTTAAATAACACTCCATCTACCAGCAAATTACCTCTGCCTTTTGCACAACAACAAAAAAATAGTATGTTTGTGAGAAGTTTTAAGGTAACTTTAGATAAACTGGTTTTCACTTATATTGCAACATGAAATGAGACACCAAAGTTTAAATAGCACTGAGTTTTACAAATTATAACCTAAAAAAAGGACTCAAAACAGCTATATTGCCAATACAATCGGGCATTTGTAGAAACATAGCCAATTAAATACCTTAGGTGATTCTTTCAAACTTTGTTCAATATATTCAAATTTTCAAGTGTTGTAAGATTAATAATTTAAATTTACAACAAATAATGTATCAGAAAGCTACAACTTCGATTTCTCAAGCAAAAAAATAAAGTATACAAATTTAGAATACATCTTTTCCTAGAGAGAACTAGCTTAATATTACACACAAAACTGCAAATCACAACTTTTACCTTTTAAAAAAAATTTTAAGTAGTTTTCTGATATGCCACAGAATCATTTGCAAACAAAAGATATTCTTGTTGCTTACTTAAAACATCTGTAAATGCACAAAAAATTTTAAAAAATTCTTTAACAAAGTATCTAAGCCTTCATTAAATTTGGATAGTTTGTTTTAAAATCTTTTTCAACCCTGGCAAAAATCAAGTAAATGATTACATTATTGAGTATCAGAGATTTTAAAGATAATAAATCAAAGACTCAGATTCTCTCCAATTCAGCTACTTAATGACTAATGGTGAAGAAATGCATGTGAATGGGATACAAACTAAGTTACAACACATTGGAGGGAAAAATCTAGAATAAGTAATAAAGGGTCCAAATTTAAAGTCCACAATGAACTTTAAAACAAAGATGTTCATTCTCTGCTCATGGACAGACATTTCTCATGAACGCAAATCACAGGAGAATTCCAATCTCCACAAACCTTTTTACTCCTTCATTAACAACAGTGTACTTAAATATAACTGTAGATTTCATAGTGATATTTGGTTAGCCTCAAACATATCTTAAAAGCAACAACAAAGCGCTCAGAAGCAATGTTCAGCAGTCACAGCGACTCCAAAAGTCTGGCTTTTAACTGCTATCCAATCCAAACAACCCACTTCTTTAGAGTACTATGCAAAATACTGACCCTTACTAAATTATTTCATTATTCAACATTAAGCTATCTAAAAAACAAAACTAATTAATTGCTAAGTTTGGTTAAGCAATTTAGCTGACACAGTAAATATTTACTCTTAACATCTCACAGGAAGTCTTGACAAGCATTTGTTACCATTGTGCTGGGGGTAGGGGGTGGGAGGCAAGTTTTGACAAACAAGTTAAAACAGTCCCTTCAAAATTTAACGTAGCTACTGCTCGGTACACACACACCACACACCCCTCTCCATAAGGCACCCGATATTTTCCAAGACCAGTAAACACCTTATATAATGAAAGTAAATAACGTAACTTTCTAAACTATGTCATATCCAGTAACAAAACAAATGCCTTTCCACAAAATTACAAAAGCACATTTTAAAAAACGGAGTGTATTTCTTACTTATACGTAAGCCCAATCACAAAATAACTAAGCGAAATATATTTACCTGAGCTTTTTAGAGACTGAGTAATCAACTTCCATGATTTTCCCATGCAATTCCACTTTACCTTTAAAACAGAAATTAAAGCACTCAGAACCTTCCTTGTAGGAAACCGGCGGGGGTCTAGGAGGGGCGCGCACACCACTCCACGCTCGGGCTCCGCCTTCGGGCGCCCTCCAGGGGTCTCCTACCGGCTCCAGCTGGGCAAACTTGGTTCCCAGTGGGAGGAAAGATGGGCTCCCCCGCTCTGGGGACGACATGGGAAGGGTGTGAGCCAGGATCCGACCCCAGGTATAGCTGTGGGTGGCATTGCCGGAAAAACAAATGTAATAAAGAGCGGCGCCAACTTGAAAGGATGAGCTCATTTGAAACTCAAGCTGCAGGGCTGGCGCGGCCCCGTTTCCCTCGGGCCCCCACCTCTTCATTACGCGGCCCGGGGTCCCGAAGCCTCCGCTGCGCTCCCCTCCCTGCCTAGTCCTCCCCCTTGGCCCCCAAAAGACGCGCAGAAGCCCCCTGGGGTCCACTCCTGCAAGAGGCTAGTCCCCGCGGGCTTCGGGGTGTCACCTTGGCCTCGCCGCCGCCCCGCCCCCACTCCGCGCGCCGGTGGGGAAGGGGCTCCGGCCTGGCCCGGGTTCGTGGGGCGCAGGCTCGTGGTCTGGGGGCGAGCGCAGCTCCCGGCGGTGCGTGTGCGAGAGGGAGAGTTGGGGAGTGCGCGCGCGCGCGCGGGTGTGTGTCGCTCTCCGTCTCCCGTCTGGGCTCCGGCGCGCTCGCGGGGCCCCCCGGTCTCCTCTTTCCCGGTTCTCAGCCCGGGCCCCCACCGAGTTGAGACAGGGCACCTCGTAAAAAGGTGCTTCTGGCCGAGCGGGAGGCGGGGGGACAGGCGGCGGAAAGCCCCCCGCCTCGAGTTCTTCTCAATAAAATCGGACAAAAAATTCAGAGAAAAATAGGAGCGCTTGAGAGACGAGCGAGAGGCGACTGAGGTTCGGGAGAGGTCCGAGAGAGAGGTGCCGTCGTGCAGGAGCTGGGGCTGGGGGAGCCTCAAAACTTCGGAGAGGGCCATCAGGGTGGCTCCGAGGGGGGTGCCCAAAGTGGGGGACTGCGGGGC
>PVJC01024338.1:0-25950 GCA_004026665.1 Murina feae
CACCAGCCAAGCCATGCTCACCAGCCAATCAGAGTGGCTTATATGCAAATTAATCCAGGCAAGATAGCAGCCGGCAGCCACAGAGCCAGAGCAAACAGGAGGCTTCCATTGCACCAGTGATGGAGGAAACTGCCTGCCTAGGCCGGCTGGGCCTCTGCTCAAGGCAACAATGTTTCAATTATAGAAGCCATGGAACTGAAGCAAACAGGAAGCTTAATTACCTGCCTAGGCCTTGGCTCAAGGCAACAAAGTTTCAATTATAAAAGATAAATAAACCCCAGAAACCTGATTCCAGCCAGCCTTGCTGGGACGTTGGGTCAATAGCTGTGGGCAGCCTAAAAACGGCCCCCAGCCCCTCACGCAGTCTGGCCACACCCCCATGGGGTGAGCCATGCATGCCAGCAGATGGACATCCCCCAAGGGGTCCCAGGCTGTGAGAGGGCACAGGCCGGGCTCAGGGACTTCCCAAGTGCAAAATTTTTTGTGCACCGGGCCCCTAGTGTGTGTGTATGTGTATATGAATGTGTAGTTGAATGTTTTTATTTAGTTATTATAAATCTAAGTATGTGCAATTATAATGATAGGGTTTATCCTAATAAATCAATAGTGTTCTGCATCTAAATTTTTATATGTAATTGTTTTCTTTATGTACCATTCTTTTTTTCTTCTTTAAGTTATAACTAGAGTGAATAGAATTACAATGATTAAAATATCTTGAACTCCAGCCAGGTGTCTTAGTTGGTTGAGTGTCATTCTATACACCAAAAGGTTGTGGGTTTGATCCCCCATTGGGGCACATACAGGAGGCAACTGATCAATATTTCTCTCACACATAATTCCATGTTTCTTTCTCTCTCTCTCTCTTTCTCTCTCTCTCTCTCTCTCTCTCTCTCTCTCTCTCTCTCTCTCTCTCTCTTTCTCATATAAATGAACATATCCTCAGTTGAGGATTTAAAAACTTAAAATATTTTTTAATTAAAACACACACACACAAGCAGTCCTCGGGTTATGTCAGAATCAATGTACATCATTTCGTGGTTATGTCACCATCTCCCATTTATATATGTAAAAAAAAGTTCCATCATTTCGATGTATGTGCATATGTGCTTTATCTTTTTTATTATTTATTAACCACAAGTAAAGGTCAGGAATTATCTTTCTTTTAATTTTTTTTTTTACTGTTTCATTTCATTACTGCTGTGTATGTGCTCCATGTGAGTGACATAGGTGCTTATGTAGGTGGGTAGGTGGGTTCTAACTTTCGGCAAAAATCACATTACGTCGCGCCGTAGGAACAGATCTCAAGGACCCACTGGGCAGGAGCACGCACGCGTGTATGTGTGTGAGTGTATTTAAATAGAAGACATTCAACCTATACCTTACAATGCGTTTATGTGTCTGCATCTTCACGATTTTGGCTTGTATGGGGTTTTAACATATATATTAACTACTCCTGCCAGGACTCAACATAATGTAAGCTCTGCTCCCCAAACAAAATTTACTCTGGGTCACTTTAACCCAATTAGAATATGCCTCCACAGAAGTAAAACACTCACCTTGATCAATCAGCAGTAGCTAAATGAGAATGGTATGCTTAGAGGGAAAAGGGAGAAAAATTATAAATACTATAACTTTACCATGTAAGATTATTCCATCTTTGAAAATAAAGCAGGAGGCTTTGAGCAGGACAGGCAGCTCAAACTATGTATGTTATACCCGTAACATACAGATCATATGTTTAACTACAAATGAGTTTTTTCAACTAGATATAATATTCCTCCTTCATGTTTCATTACATGCTCCAATTGAGATCCAATCCGCAGCCTAAGTATGTGCCTTTGGGAATCAAAACTGCAACCTTGTTGGTGTACCAGAAGGCACTCCAAATGCTCCAACAAACTGAGCCACCCGGCTAGGGCTAAATAATGCATTTTTTAATCATAAATATATCTCATGCATATTTGGGACATACTCGAAAATGATACTTGCTGATAATATGAAGTTCAAATTTAATGTCGATATCATCTGTTTTATCTGTCAGCCTCCTCAAACCTTAGAACATTTTAACAAGTGTGATTTATACTAGCTTTGTTTAAATACTTATGAAATATTACTAAGAGTAGATAATATCTCAATCATAATTCTGTTTTTAAAATTGACAGTATAATAAAAATATTATATTTAATTTAAAACTATAATTTATCCACAGGATTCATGCCAATCTTGGACTTTTCCTGGCAAAGTGAATGCCTCCAGTTTTCATCCTTATTGCCTAATAAGTCATATATTTTATTAATTCCTTTCAGCTAATGGTGTGCAAAAACATGGCTTTTTCCTTTAAACAAGATTGTTTAAATCTTCTTAATAGCTTTTAAAACTTTACACTAAGCTATTACCTCAGAAAGTACTTCTAGAGTAAGTGCTAAAATGGTACATTGTGAAGTTTAATTGAAGAATAATCAAATTGGCTCAATCTACTATTCTGTGTATGTAAAACCAAAGATTATATTTTCTTACCACAAAAGAGGGAGAAAAGTCCTTATGGATTTTGAACATCTCATGATTTAAACTGCAAATCACATATTTCAAAGTTTATTTAGTACCATGACAGACCACAAGACCATGAATATATAGTCAGAAAATCCTATATAATAAAAGTCCAGCAACTGAAACAGTGGAATGACCAGAACAACCAGAGATCAGAATGACCACAGCCCCTTACCACAGACAGCTCCTCCCCCAAGTAGGGACCCACACCCCAAATGGGGATGGGGCTGGCCTGCAAACTGCTTGCAGCCCTCGTTCTGGCTGGCCACACTCCCCAGTGGGGACCCCAACCCTGACTGGGGACAGGGTGGGCCTGCAAACTGCCTGGTCGCCTTGCCCTGGCCGGCCCTGCACCCCCACCCCAGTAGGAACCCCCACCCCAATCCAGGGCCTCCACCATACATCGAGCCACTATCCTAAGGGCAGAATGACCAGAACACCTGCTCTACCAGTCACTATGAGGTGTACTGACCACCTTTCAATTCCTTTTGCTAGCAGGCAGGCTCTGATCGCCAAAGGTGAATGGGGAACTAGGGATGGAAGCAGAAGGGGGTGGGGCTGGCAAGCGGGTTGAATGGCCAACATCTGGGTTCCTCTCTCTGGCCAGAACCGGAGATGGGTTTCAGCGGGGATGGGGCCGGCTGCTGGCAGCCAGGAAAGATGGCCCTGATCACAGGTCAGGCCCAGGGACCATATCTGCACAGGAATCTTGTATGCCGGCCTCTAGTAGTTACATAAAATGTTGAAAATTCACTGACACTTAGATAAACAGTAAAGGTATTTTCAAAAAAATGATTTAAAACATGATCTTCAACTTCAATTCCTTTAACATTCATTAAGGTCATTTAATACTTAAGCTTACCTTACCATTCTTGGTAAGGAGAAATTATAGGAGACCTGAAGTGGATAGGAGGAAGACAAGAGTAAAAAAAAAAAAAAAAAAAAAGGAAAATAGTGGATAGGGGGCAGACAATAGTAAAAAAAGAAGACAAAGAGAGAAATAGTAAAATTAATGATGTCCTATAATTTTATATTTATGTATCGTGAAGCATAAAACAAGTTTAAGGTTTATATATACCCCATTTAGCAAAGGATGCTCTAAGAAATGTTTATGTCACAATGCAGAATGTGTTTGGCCTTCCAGAGGCCATTTATGTGCGGATAACAAGTAGACTATAGAAAGCTGAAGCACATGCTTAGTGCATGGAAATTGCCTCGGCAAAGGATCCTGTCATGTATACATTGTTCACATCCCTTCTCCTGGCATGGTCCTCAATGAGCCCATGTGGGCTCCTAGAACGACAAAAGGGGTGAGTTAAAAAATAAACAGACAAGCAATCAAAATCTAAAACCACACACACACACACACACACACACATACACACATGCATGCACACGTGTTCAACTTAAAAATTGAAAGGAGCTGATTTAGTACAAACAGTGAGCTGCCAGGAGCAGAAAGTAGGTAGAGGTTGGGGTCCTGCAGTAACAGTATAACAGGATGGTCAGAACAAAGAATTGTCCCTTTTGTACCTCAGAGTACTGAGTGTTTCTGATGTCGTAATTATGATGTTTGCAAAACACCCTCTGTCTTTGGCACAGTGTGCTAGTTCTTGCGGAAGGGAGACTTCAGAGAGGCCACAGAGTGCCTGGTATTGCCAGGACATCCTACAGGCATCAGTCGCAGTGGCAGCAGCAATAGCAGAACAGGTATGCGCCTTCACAGGGCTTCCTAACCCGCCAGGGTTTTTGAAGCCTTGGAACCTTACACCACCACGAAGAGCAGAAACTGAAGAATGAATGACGAGAGTGTAAAATGCTACATCTGTTTCTCAGCATACAGGAGATGCTCCCCGAAGACTCACAGAAATAAGAAGGGGGCTCTGAAGAGCTGAAGGCCTCATAAGAGTTGTTGAGGGACGGCTAGAGGAACACTTTTTCTTCCACTGTTAGTCTAAGCTTCTAAACTCCCCAGCTAGACACCATAGAAAAGGCAGATTATATTAAACAAACATGTTCTGAAAAACATGTGTGTCTATTAGCTCAAAGCTGCAAAATATTCAGAATGCACATGTTCCTGCAATTATTTTACTTTTTTAAAAAAGTGTATACAATTGTAACAGCTAGATAGCAATATTCTATCTTTCAATTTTTTGTTCATTCAAATACATATCAAATAGGATTTCTTTATAAACTATTGCACTGACAAGTAAAAATACACTTGAGCTCTTTTAACATGAACATTCTTACATTTGTGTAGTAATTTAAACAAAAGAGAATTACTAAGAAATTCTGTTTTCAAGTGCCTACAAGTATGCATTATATCTCTAAATGTAAATAAAAATAAGCACAACTCACATAATTGGAATATATTAGCCTTATTTTGAATAACAAAATTGAAATGTCAGTTATCTCATTTATTTTCTTTCTAGTGTTGATTATCTCAATCCACTGAACAATATTTAAGACTAGAGGCCCACAGCACAAAAATTTGTGCACTCAGGGGGGGGTCCCTCAGCCCGGTTTATGCCCTCTTGCAGTCTGGAACCCCTTGGGGCATTCCACCTGCTGGCTTAGGTCCATTCCCCAGGGGATTGGGCCTAAGCTGGCCATCAAACATCCCTCTGGCAGCTAGGGAGCCCTCAGGGGATGTTCACTTGCCAGCGGGGTGCAGGCCTAAGATGCAGGCAGACATCCTTAGCGCTGCTGTGCTTACAACTGGCAGCCTAGCTTGTGGCTGAGCAGAGCTCCCCCTGTGGGAGCACACTGACCACCAAGGGGCAGCTCCTGCATTGAGCATCTGGCCCCTGGTGGTCAGTGTGTGTCATAGTGACCAGTCATTCTAGTCGTTCTGCTGTAGGGTCAATTTGCATATTACCCTTTTATTATATAGGATAGAGGCCTGGTGCATGGGTGGGGGCCAGCTGGTTTGTCCTGAAGGGTGTCCCAGATCAGGATGGGGGTCCTGCTGGGGTGCCTGGCCAACCTGGGTGAGAGGTTGAGGGCCGTTTTCAGGCCGGCCACACCTCCTTCAGGGAGGGGGGTCCTGCTGGGGTGCCTGGCCAGCCTGGGTGAGGGGATGATGGCTGTTTTCAGTCTGGCCACAGCCCCTTCAGGGTAGGGGTCCCCACTGGGGTGACTGGCCAGCCTGGGTGAAGGGCTGATGACTGTTTGCAGGCTGGCCACCGCCTCTAGTGACCCAAGCTCCCAGTGAGGCTGGCTGGAAGCAGGTATCTGGGGTTTATTTATCTTCTATAATTGAAACTTTGTTGCCTTGAATGGAGGCCACGGTGGGTCAGGGCAGGAGAGAAGCTTGATTTCCTCCATCACCAGGGCAACGAAGCCTCCTGTTTGCTCCAGCTCCATGGCTGCCTGCTGCCATCTTGGTTGGGTTAATTTGCATATAGTTGCTCTGATTGGCTGGTGGGTGTGGTTTGGGTGTAGCAGAGTGACACCAATTTGCATGTTTCTCTTTTATTAGTGTAGATTAAAGAAACTTCCTTTGTGCAAATTTTGACAGGTGTTAAAGGATTTTCTTATTTATAGTTTTTAGAAAGTTTGACTAATAAAAGGAAAAACTTTCTTTAATTTCTTAATAGAGTTCTTATCTATATCTTAAATCAGTACTTCTTAGATGATCTATAGTGACCATTTTTAAAATCTTTTTAATCTGTCACAGACCAATGTTTTGGAAAACAGGATATGCATCATATGTAGAAATGAAATTAAAACAAAATATACAAAATGGAAACTCCTCTTTTTTTCTATTAGATTTAAGAAACATAAAATTAATCTTTAAATTTCTATAAAAGTTTATACTTTCAGTTTCCAGACTTATTTTGTAACAGCAATAAACATTTTGTGGATCATACTCTGAGAAGTATTGGATTAAATGACCAAAGTTATATTGATTTTGAGAGTACTCATAATTACAAGATATAGAAAAAGATAACTATTTTAAAGATGCCTGTATGTTGTTTCTGTCTATATCTGTGTGTTCACACATATTAACTAAAATTAAATGAATGATTCACATTATTAGAACTTTAAAAACCCAGTCAACTTTGAAGTTTGCCTTATAAAATATTGCCATTGCTCCCACAACTTGAGATACCTCATGATGCTGCATTTGTGGTTACTGGCTTAGAGAAGACATATCGTACATAATATTATCCTGTATCTTTTACAGTTTCTGGGACATAATAGATGATTAATACATAAGTGTTGATTAACCGAATCATTCGGCATAAACTGTATTAAACCAGGAGGAAATAATAAAATGCTTCAAAGGAAAAGATGCAAAAATGTGTTTCTGAATAAAGAAGAATAATGTTTCGACTCTTGTTTTTCCCAAAAATATGTACACTAAACAATTAGGTTGCAAATTAAACTTTGTCATTGTAAATTATTTTTATTAGAATTAGCATATTAAATGAGTTTGAGATGTTTATGATTTATATATCAACCTAAGACTAGTGAGTGCATTTTCTCCAAGTCTGTCACTTGGCATACTGGCTCTGTAAACGTAATCTGTTGGCGTGGCTTTCACTTTTTATCACATGCACTACTTCAAGGACAACAGCTCTGCGGCTCTTCGCTCAGGGTGTGCCATGATTCCTCCTTTCTTCTATCAGTGACTCGGAAGTCATTCCAGAAGAAAGGAAGAGAGAAAAAGAAAACAGGCAAAGCTAGAGATTTGAGTACAAATATGATGAGAAGTTTTTAAATTGCCTTATGAGTTTAAAAGCAAATCTTACCGATTCATCCTCATGCTCATATAGGCATTGAAATTTAAAGCGCAGTTATTTCCTTTTGTCATATCTCTTAATGGAGAGGTGGCCCCCATAAGAACATTTTTACAAAGATATTAACTTTAAAGGAGCTCATTCATTTAAAGATATAAAGAAACATAGCAAAGGTTTGGGTTACCTATAACCACAAGTAGGTGAAGCTTTCCGTAAGGTAAAATGTGTAATAGATCACATTTAAATAAGGGTCAAGATCCTTGAGAGTTAGTTTCCAAGTAGAGGGGAAAAAAGAACAAACAGAAACAAAGAAAACATAAGCGCCTTAGACACCTTTTCTAATGACAAATTGGAAAATGGACATGATCTAAAAACAGATATATTTGGTTATTACACAAACTCCAGACTCCCTGGTATTAATTCTCTTTGGTAAAGTTGTTAAGGTATGTGCTTTTAAAGACTGACATGTTTATTAAAATAATTTATCACTAATTAGAGAATCGTGATCAAAAGCTACATATTCTTTAAGAAAGAAATATATACAACTTTGCAAGGTGTGTGGTTCTATAGCAACAGCCACAGTATCAAAATTATATACTATTATCTTAAGTAAGCATTTATTTTCCAAGTGAATCTTTTTTTATCTTGACTTTCTTAGTCGTTTTTTTCTCCCTAAAGAAACTGTAGGTACATTATATTTTTCACTCTTGATAAACAGTAACTCTGATGAACTTTTCTTCAATTAAAATTGGTGGTGGTTTCTATTTTTAAAAACTATTAGTAGTTTGAAACTGTATATATTCTTTCTTCTTTGAAGGCTATTGGGTAAATATACCTTTTTTTCTTTCTTTACATCTGCCCATAATTGGAGAGCAAGCTTAAAGAAATAGCAGTGTGTGATGACAAAGATTTACTTATTTACTTTTGGGCAAAACCATTATGCTGTCTAAAGCTAATCTGGCATGTACTATGCTCTAAGGATTCCATTCATTAATGACTTTTGTGGCATTTCAGGGAGGATTTTCATGTAATTTACTTCTAAAATCCGTGTAATAAGCCTCTTCTGAGTAAGGTACATAACATGATTATTCATCATTATTGATTATTTTCCCTGGTGGAAAGCAACAGATGCAAATATGACTATGGAAGAGAAGGGAGGGTGGGTGCGTGCATGATTAAACATAACTGAAGGCACAGGTTGCCTTATTAGTCTTTGAGTCATCACGTGGACTTTCAAAAACCAGCACAAAGCTGAAACTACTGCCTTCTATGCTCTTGATGTTAATGAAATTTCATAGCTACTAAGGCAAATTCTAAAGAGGAATTCTCTTATCAATAAACTAAAATTATTTGTGGTTTTGACTCAATAAGGCTTAATTATTGAAAAATGAAATAGTAAAAAATAATTCTAAATGGTTTTACATAAAACCCATAAATATTAAATTTGCAATTGGGAGCTAGCCAAAATAGAGCATTTTGAGTGAGAATCTCAGTCTAAAATACATATTTTAAAGATCAATTTATAAAAATATTTATAGTTACAAGCAAATGCCTTGCTTTAAAAACAGAAAAGGATATTGAGAGGAACTGTCTTAAAAATATCACAGTGAGAGAGAAGCAAATTTTGAATAAACATAGAAAGATAGATTACATACCATTTTTGGACTCACAGCATTCTAGCCATTCATTAATAGCCATTTATTGAGAGGCTGTGTCAGACACTGTACTGCCTACTAGAGACTGAGGAGGTAGACTTGATCTGTGTTCTCACACAGACCAGTATGGGAGGAAAAGTGAGTCATCAGTCATTATCACAATAATATGGGGTGAGGGTAATCACAGGGGACGGACAGAATGCTTTAAGAACAGAGAATGGGGCATTCAACAGTATCTCAGAAATCAAGGAGATCTGAAGGAAGTAAATGTACCACTGTAGGCTGAGTAAGGATTGGCCCAGGGATGCCCTAGCCAGTTTGGCTCAGTGGATAGAGCGTCAACCTGCGGACTGAAGGGTCCCAGGTTTGATTCTGGCCAAAAGTACATGCCTAGGTTGTGGGCTCAATCACCAGTAGGGGGCGTGCAGGAGGCAGCCAATCAGTGATTCTCTCTCATCATTGATGTTTCTATCTCTCTATCCCTCTCCCTTCTTCTTTAAAATCAATAAAAATATATTTTTTTTAAAAGGACTTGCCCAGGGAAAGATAGGGCTTAGGAGGTAAGGTACCAGACAGCATGAGACAAGACTCAGAAGCCTGTGGTACTGAGATACGGTGGTACTGACTCTAAGAACAATCAGTAAATTAAAAGCTTAGCATACTATAGAGGTGTGGCAAGGAATGAAGCCAAAGAAGTGGGCAGATGCCAGATTATGAAAGACTTGCTAAGGGACAAAGATTCTTGCCCTAAGAGTAAAGGAAGGTGATTAAGGGCTTTAAACTAGGGAATAATCTGATCAAGCATATGTTTTAATAAGATGACTCTGTCAGTGGGAGACACTGGAGAATGACATCAAGATTGAAGATGAAGAGATAATTTAGGATGCCAGTAATTCAAATGAGAGGTAAGGATGACCTGTATATCTGAAGATAAAATCAACAGGAGTTGATCATTGATATGAAGCAGGGAATGAAGAGGAGGAAGTGAGAGAATTAACTTGAAACGCAGGCAGACTAGGCAGGGGTCCAGTGGGAAACAAAGGCAGGTGGGATAGGCAGGGGCAGACAAGGCCGTTGGAGCCAGTCTGACCACAGGAACTAATCAAGCAGAAATAAAAAAAAATGTTTCTGGACTCAAAGCAGGAGGCATGTGAAAAAAAGGGAGGGCCTGCAGTCACAAGGTGTAGGAACACATAGAAACAGAGAAGGTTCAGCACGGAACAGGGAAAGAACACTTAGGAACAGGGTCAGTTCAGGTCCCTTGCTGCCCACCAACAATTGAGGGAATCAATCAGGTGACAACACAGAGAGACATAGAAGCAGGCTTGTGGCAAATATATACCCCTGGACTACAAGGCTTTAATGGGCAGCTCATTCTTTGGGGCCCTCCCCACTGGGGAGTCTGAATCTGCTAATCTGCTTGTAATAAATTTTCCACACTTTTGCTTAAATCTTCTGGTTTGTGGAGCTCATTCTTCGGCATCACGGGACACAACCCTTGGCTCACCATTATGGTTATCAGGAGGGCACCGACTTGCTGGCATTACTGGTCCCATTTGATAAGGGAGAAAATACTATAGAGAGAAATATTATAGAAAGTATGGTTTTGTTTGGAGAAAGACACATTTAGTTTAAAATATGCTACGCACGAAGAAAGCAAGTGTGAGGGCCGTGATAGAAGGCTGAGCTGAAGAAATGGATGGAAGCATCATGAGAAATATTCAGTTGTAACTAAAACCATGGTTGTGAATGAGATGGCCCAGGGAAAGAACACAGAGTTACTTGATAGCTCTATATGTTTTATGTACTGGGGACTATTCTCTAGTACCTAAATAAGACTAATAATTTCATCTCCCTCCCATCCAAATTATGAGGCACTCCTTTAACTGTAATAATTTCTTTATCTTACAGGAAAAGGCTTCAGTCCTGAGGAGTTCCTCCAGTAGTTGACAACCTGAAGGTTCATTCCCATCTCACAGAATGATGAAAATCAATTTTGACAATGCCTGTGTGTAAATTTGCTGTGATGTGTAAAACACAATAAAATGGAAAGTTAATATACCAAATGGTAGAACCATACTTTCCACTGAAGACTAAATAGGCACAGCGATGATGGAATGCTATTAATATTCCATCCTCTCGCCTGACAAAGAACCTGTCCTTCGCAGTGTCGGGCAATCATCTGGTGGAAGGACAGCTGGTGTCAACTCTATTGGCACCAGCTGAGGATGAGGGGCTTCCAGGGCTATTGACTTGAAAGGTGGATAAAGGTGGACAGGGAAATTATGCCCCAGGGCAATTCCAGAATTTAAACAGGCCAAGATGTCAGATGTACAATGTTCAGACTGAACATAAAAAAAAGGACCCAGGATCATACTCTCCTGTTCACTTCATGCTTTTCTCTCAAGGTCCTCCTAGATGGTGAAAACAGTGTAAATGCGCTGCCACACATTCCCACCTACGCTAATAGAGAACCCAGGGCGAGACCTGAAACACTGTCTCTGTGATCTTGTTTCAGCAACCAGAATAAGGCTGTGAAAAACTTAGAGATAATACCTACTGCTGGATAAATAAATCGCTCAGAAATACATGAAATGTAAATACCAAAGACAAAATATTCATGAGAAAATCATGCAATGTTTAAACATGAAATCTAGGAATATTAGAGAAATGTTCACAAGTAGAGGTTCTGAGTGTTTGAAAGCTACTACAGACATTGTATTTTATTAAGATTATAGTTGTCTCACACCTGTGAGCTTGGCAGCTCCGTGTCAAAAAGGAAATCACATATTCTGATGCCTGTTTTGAAAGATTCCGGAGTCTAACACAACTTTATGTTTAACTTGCCAGGCACTGAGGACTCAAGAAAGTAATAACATAGACCAAAAGATTTTGTGTTGACACACTTGACATTATGGGAAAGTTAAAATTAGTTCATTATTGTGTATTAACTTTTTACTTTTATGCTAAAAAGGCTATTTTTAAACAATAGTTTAAAGTCAGTATTGCAACTTTATGTTAAAGCTGCAAAATAACATAGAATTGTGCAAAATGACAAGTGTCCATAAAATTAATATTCTGTAAGCTAAAACCTTAATAAAAATAGATTAGTGAACATAAGTATTTTAGTAGATATTAAGTTATATGATTAGATTGATTTTTTAAATATATTTTATTGGTTTTTTTACAGAGAGGAAGGGAGAGGGATAGAGAGTTAGAAACATCAATGAGAAAGAAATATCGATCAGCTGCCTCCTGCATAACTTCTACTGGGGATGTGGCCGCAACCAAGGTACATGTCCTTCACCAGAAATGAACCTGGGACCTTTCAGTCTGCAGGCCAACACTCTATCCACTGAGCCAAAATGATTAGGGCTAGATTGATTTTTTTAAAAATTAAAATTATATTCATAAATTAATATTTTTCATACTATCAAAAAAATTCTTAGTATTTGCTATTGAGAATCACATGTTCAAATGCTCTTCAGACATCTTGGCCTCTATCTTTATGGAAAGTGGAATGAATTATTTTTTAAGATGTTTTTACTGATTTTTTTTTTTTTTTAGAGAGAGGAAGGGAATAGAGATATAGAAACATCAATGAGAGAGGAACTTCATAGATCAGTTGCCTCCTGCATGCTGCCCCTCATCCCCCCTCCTGGGGATTGAGCCCACAACCTGCACATGTGTCCTAACTGGGAATCAAACCAGCCACCTCCTGGTTCCTGGGTCAATGCTCAACTGCAGAGTCACACTGGCCAAACTGAATGAAAGTTAATTACTATTCTCATTGGAAAGTTTAGGAAACTGAAAATATTTAAACTCTCATTATTCCAGAAGTACATTAAATGGACAATAAGAGGAAAACCCAACTATATATTACATTTTGCATCTTTAGTACTATACAAATGAAATAATCTATTTATTATACTCCTAAATTTTTAGTAAAAATATATTACAACTATATATTTTAAGGCAGCTTTAAAAATGTAACCTAATCTATATACTTCTGATCTATTTTTCACAAAAAAAGTTGCTTGAAAATATTTTCACATCATAGTGGCAACTAAATCAGCCTCACACTAAACTACTGTCAATACCATAACTGATGCAATTTTTTAAATAATTTTATGAAGTTAAGAACATAGTCCTATAAACATAAAAGCTAACCAATCACAAAATTCTTAAGCCCAGAAACTTGATTTTAGTACTAGCAGATGTCAGAAATTTGCGAGATCTCAAGCTACATTTATTACTCATTGACATTCTCAGCAGGGTTCATAATCTTCATTCCGTATATCATCCCAGCATTCACTATCAATGGCTGTCAACCGATTCAGTTATGTCAAATGCAAATATTCCATAATAATAACCTGTTTTAAATAAAATTAATAGAGGTGGGAATAAAGAGAGATTAAGAATTTTGATTGTTGAGGATAATTTTAGACCAAAAGCAAAGGGCCAGTGCTTACTATTCTGTTTACATTATCGTAAGAAATGTTCCATTGAGCCAGGGACCACTGCCTGCCATTAAGCTGGCTGCATCCTGCACGTCTCTGAGGAAATCATCCTGAAGGTGTGCAGCACACCAGTACCACCAGGTGCAATGAGTGCTGCTAACTCTAGCATCTACACTAATAAAAGAGTAATATGCAAATTAACCATCACTCTGAGACAGCTAAGCCACACCCACCAGCCAATCAGAGTGGCTTATGCAAATCAACCCAGCCAAGATGGCAGCCAGCAGCCACAGAGCTAGAGCAAACAGGAGGCTTCTATTGCACCAGCGATGGAGGAAACTGCCTGCCTAGGCCGGCTGGCTCTCCACTCAAGGCAACAAAGTTTCAATTATAGAAGCCATGGAGCTGAAGCCAACAGGAGGCTTTGTTGCCTGCCTAGGCCTTTGCTCAAGGCAACAAAGTTTCAATTATAGAAGATAAATAAACCCCAGGAACCTGATTCCAGCCAGCCTTGCTGGGACATTGGGTCAATTGGAGCTGTAGGCAGCCTGGAAACAGCCCTCAGCCCCTCACCCAGGTTGGCCATAGCCCCATGGGGTGAGGGTCCCCACTGGGGGGCTTGGCTAGCCTGAAAACAGTCATCAGCCCATCACCCAGGTTGGCTAGGCATGCCAGCAGGTGGACATCCCCCAAGGGGTCCTAGACTGCAAGAGGGCACAGGTTGGGCTGAGGGTCCCCCCCTCCCCCGAGTGCACAAATTTTTGTGCACCGGGCCCCTAGTAGTATAATAAATGTATCTACTTGTGAGAGCTTTCATAATTGTATCTGTATCCAATGCCAAGCATAATGTTGATGATTTGTGATTTGAAAAGACGTAAGTAGCTAAAGACCATGGAAACAGATTAAAATTTAAAAAAAGAGAATACCAAGGAATTATTGACTTGTCCTTTTTTTAGTCATGATTTGTATTGCCATAAGAAAACCAGAATGGATAGTAAATCTTGTTGTATAAACAGCCTCACCATCAATAATAATAAAAGATCCCTTAAAAATTGAAAAATCTGCCCCACATTACTCTATGGCAACAAGGAGCAGAAGCCAATTCTTTGGTTCTATTTTGTATTTAGTCTGGGGGGAAAATTGGCAAAAAAGTCATATATTTAACGTCAATTTTCAGTTCTATATCATCTCCTCTGTGAGGTCTTGGTCCCTCAACAGAGCTTATGTGTCTGTTACATGATTTATGACTGTGTTAGAGCTATTTGGACAGGTGTTTGTCTCCATGAATTGAATGCTGATTTTTTAAGTCTCAGACTGGCTTTTATTCATCTTGATAGTCCCACTAGCTGCTATAATGCTTTAAGAAAATTTAGGAATAAAATAATACCTGGAGAATGAATACAAAAAGGAATAGTTTATAGATGTGCTTTTGAAGGACTCTTTTTAAAAAGCTTATTTTATTTGTTATCATATACAATTATATCATAATCAGTTTTACTAGAGAGTGATAATTTTATTCATTTATATGATCAACAAATATTAATCGCATACATTATGTGCCAGTCCCTGGGTCTAAGCCCTGAGATAGATAGTACAAGAAGATATATTAGAATTCTGCCATAATACAGCTTAGATTATTAATGCAAAACAGATATTAAAATCCCAAGTAAAATACAATATTTTAATTCCTTTAATACTGGTAGTGCAGACTACCATTAGAGCAAGTGCTATAAAGGGGACTATTTAGCAGGAAGAACTATTCTAGAGTAGGAAAGTCTCCTGAAGAATTTAGTTTAAAATTGAGATACAGAAGATAAGATTTTTGTCAAAAGGGGGGGGGGCAGAAGGGAAAGACTATTTTATAAAATACTAAATTTATATTTGTAAATGCAAATGTCTCACAAGCTGACTTACATTTTAAAATATAATGTATACATAATAATACTCTATAAAATTTGTTTATTTTCAGAATTAACAATATATTTTAATGGATTATATCATGCAATTCCATGAAAAGTTGTCCTGAAAATTTCAACAGCTCTAAAAATTAGCAAGAATAATTTACTAAATCAGAAGCTTATGGCTCACCAAATGAAGTAACTTTTGCTCTATAAAAGACTGTGTAAAGAGATTAAAAGACAAGCTGCAGACTGAAAGGAGAGATTTTTGAACCACATAGCAGATTAAAAACTACGATTGACAATATATAAAGAACACTCAAAACTCAATACAAAAAAAACACCCCACAAATAATCAAGTTAGAAATGGGCAAAAGATAAACAGACATTTTACTAAAGAAGATATGTCAACTGCAAATTATAAAGCACATGATAAAATGTTCAACATTAACCATCCAGGAAAAGTAAACAAAAACCACATTGAGATATTACTAAATACATAACAGAAAGGATAAAATAAAAACTTAGTAGCAACACCTAATGCTGGTAAAAATGCAGAGAACCTGGGCCATACATATATTGGAAGTGAGAATGTAAAATGGTAAAGTCACTGAAAAATTTGGCAATTTCTCATAATTAAACATATACTGATCATTTGTGGTAGGCAGAATAATGCCAACCTGCCCCTTCCCCAATAAAAAATTCATAGGTTCATCCTAGCTGGTTTGGCTCAGTGGATAGAGTGTGTCAGACTGAGGACTAAAGGGTCCTGGGTTCAATTCTGGTCTAAGTCATATGCCCAGGCTGGGGGATCAATCCCCAGTAGGAGGTGTGCAGGAGGCAGCCAATCAATGATTCTCTCTTGTCATTGATGTTTCTATTTCTCTTTCCCTCTCCCTTCTTCTATGAAATCAATAAAGATATATATATTTTTAAATCACAGGTTCTAGGTATTAGGTTATAGGTATATGCTATTAGTCAAAATAGACTTTGCAGAGATGATTAAATTTAGGATCTTGAAATGAAAAGATTGAGTTAGATTATCTAGCCAAGTCCATTTTATGTACAAAGATCCTTAAAGGGAAGAGGAAAGCAAGACAGTCAAGAGTGAGAGAAACAGATGTGATCACAGAAATGGAGAAATCAAGAGAAAAAAGGGAGAAAGAGACTTGAAGATGTTATGCTGCTGGCTTTGAAGATGGGGGTTGGAGGGGAAGGGCGCGGGTAATCAAGGAAAATGAACAACTTCTAGAATTTGGAAAAGTTGGGAAGGCGATTCTTCACTAGAGCTTCTAGATGGAGCACTGGTCTGGACTCACCTTGACTTTGGCCAGTGAGATTTTGAAACTCTAGTGTAAAATAACAAATTTAATCTACTATTTAATCCACTAAATTCATTGTAAGGTATTATATTAGCAAAAATAAACTAATATTCAGTACAACCCAGTAACTGTACTATTGTCTATCCTAGAAAATGAAACAAGTTCACACAGAAACTTGTGCATGGTTTTTACATAAGCTTTACTCATTTTCAACTAGAGACAGTCAAAATGTCCTTCAATGGGTAAATGGTTATAAACAAATTGTGGTACATGACTATCATGGAATATGACTCTACAATGAAAGGAACAAAATAATGACAAAATCAATTTGTTTTTTTCTCCATAGGATTATACTGAGTAAAAAAAAATGCTAATTTCAAAAAAAAATAAAGTATATTTCATTTATATAACATTTTTGAAATGTCAAGATTTTAGAATGGAGAACATAGTGTTTGCCTTTGGTCTGGGATGGTAGTGATATCGAATTTTTGGACTGCAAGCCAGATTTTTTGTCCGCCAGAGTCAAAGAATGAATCCGTGGACAGAGGGTAGTTTAGCAAAGGTGGGGATTTATTGAAGAACAAGTACAGACTCGCACGTGGGGAGAAAGAAAGACTGACTCCCACGTGGGGAGAGGGAAGAGTCCCACTAAGTTCCTGTTTCCATGGTTTATAAAGGCTGCAGTTCTTGTGTCCTGATATCCCCTCTGATTGGTCAATATTCCCCTTCGAATTGGTTACTATAGTGATTCCTGAGGCCCTCCTCCCCCATAGTCCTTCCATTCCTCTGGGCTTGCTTCTTTTCCATTTATTTTGTAAATAGAGACCTTTCTTGGCTACCTCCAGTTCCCTTGTTTTATGGAAGCATACATGTTACTGCCTCCTTGTCTTATGGAGATATAACTGCACCTGGCTTCCTTATGTACCTTCTCCCTGTCTGTAGCCCTGTGCTTTTTCCATGGACCCCAATTCTAAAAAATCCCTAAGCCTGCCTATGTTCCCTCAAAATTCCTGCTTCAGTAGGGGAGGTGAGGTTAGTATGAAATTTGGTGGTAAGAACTTTGGTAAATTAGTAAGAGGAATTAGAATGAAGTTTCAGGCTAACGGTGAAAGTGTTTTAATTCTCCCTTGAGTATTCAATTAGAGTCCAATATAGTCACATTGCTAGTTGTACTGATTCAACCTTTTTTTTATTTTCTTCTTCAAGATAAGGTCCTCTGATACATGTAAATGAGTGAAAATCCTTCAGAAATAAGAAACAAATTAAAATATCAAATACTTGCCTATTAATAAAGCAGCTATATAGGAAGTTAATATTTAAATTATGTAACTCAGCAAATTTGTTAAGATACCCTGAAATTGTCACAACTAATTTTCTGTAGGAGCTTATGAAAAAAAAGAAAAAGTTGGAGAGTCCCTGATTAAAAACATTATTCATTACAATAACTTATATCTAATACCTACCTTTCTAAGATACACATCTGCAAAACATATTTGTCATGTTACCAGGAAATATATTAATGCATATGCTCATCATATGCACTAATTGACATGACATATGCAGATGAAAATAAAATCTTATTTAACCTTAAAAAATTCCCATTTGAGTATTATTTTTTTTCTTGTTGATTGTATTATTGGAATTTCTAAAAGATCATTTCAATTATAATGATTTTGACCATGCATCTAAATTTAAATTTTTATTTCAATAAGTCTCAAAATCTGAACAAATTAAAATGATACGCAGAGGAAATACACTATAGATGAATGTTGTTAAATTGATTTTACATTTTAAATATAAGAAAAAAGTATCAGATAAATGTCTCATCATAAGAGATAGATAATAAGAGGTTACAAATCAACTCAGGACCTTTTATGAGTCTAACAACATGTTGCTGGTGAAATGGAAGACATATAGCTTTAATTTGATTACTTGAATTGCAACACAATAACATAGTATTTCTTAATTATGGTATTATGCTATGCATTTTGGTTTAAGTTTATATTTGTAAATCGTAATATAACTTTAAACAATTTTATAATAATAACTCGAATTATGTTCTAAATGTTGGCTGTGAGTAGAAAGTAATCTCAGCTTAATTAGCTGCATACTTATATATGCTAAATTAGAGCTACATAACAAGATAAAAAGCTTTAAATTATATAGTGGGGGGAAAAATTTCCAAACGTAATTACCAGATTCTCTACAGGACGATATAATTACTATGGGCTAAATTCTTTCTTCGGCTTCATTTCTGCATCTTCTACAGAAGACAAAATATGCAAACTGCATTCATATCTCTGATTCAATATCAATTTACTGAGAATTCTTCTGGGCAATGTCCAAAAACTAATGGAGGCTATATTGAGAAACCTTAAAGTAAACATTTTCAACTATCTATAATAATAAAAGCATAATATGCTAATTAGACCAAATAGCCTTCCTTCTGGACAAAGCTGAAACCCACAGGGGGCGAGGCAGAAGCAGCAGAGGCCCTCAACCACCAAGGTGGCGGGCAGGGGCCAGGGCCAAGCCCCTTGCACGAATTTCACACATCGGGCCTGCGGTGTTTAGTAAAACCAACTTAAGACACCATTCATTCTCTATAAAAGCCGTAATCTGGAATATTTGATGCTGATCATGATTTCCCAATCAACTCACTGTCTGCTCTTGAAGAATTTATTTAATTAGCTTACGTCTAACTTTATGCATCTCTGAAATGGAGATAATAAATATTCACTTATCTCATGGGATGTTTAGGAAATTCATGACTGTGAAATGCAAAGAGATTTATGGATAAGAGCTATAGATCAAAGTGCAGAATGGGGAGCACTTCAGAAGGTATGTTTCTGATCTGTGTCTAGAACATTGTGGTTAAAACGGTATTCATTGGTTGATAATAGCTGTGTTTAGAATAACCAACAGAGTCAGGAAACAGATGATGTAAGGGTGTTGAGCAAAATGGAGAAGCAACTATACTCTGGTAGAGATAAATGATCTGACCTCTAATCCTACCACAATGAATTAATAAACCACCAAAGGAAGAGACTGATTCAAAAAGTAACAGCATACTCAAAACACATAATTTGAGCTATGTGCACAATTGGAAATCAAATGTATAGCATATTGGTCAAAACCATGAGCTTTGGAGTTATGCAGCCCTGGTTTCCATCTCAGCCCTGCTTTACGTGTGGCCTTGTGTAAATTACTTTGCCATATTTATCTAATCCAGTGGTCGCCAACCTTTTGGACCTCACAGACCACCAGTGGTCTGCATTGGTGACCGCTGATTTTCTAATCCCTCAGAGAAAAATAACAGAATTGAAAACAGACTCATACGAATTTTGTTAAAATTAATGAAATAATGTGTATACAGCTCTTACCATAATGCTGACCAATAAATGATTTAATCTTTCAATGAGTGAACTAGCTTTCAAGGAGTTTACATTCTGAGAGACAGAAAAAGAGTAAAGCAATAAAGGAGCATAATAAATTTAGATGATGATAGCTAAACTGTAACATACACTTTTGTTATAGGTGTGTCCACCAAAATATATGTTGAAGTTCTAACCCCTGGTAGCTGTGAATGTGACCTTACAGGCATGTGCCACTTACTAACGGGGATATGTTCTGAGAAATGCACTGATAAGTGACTATCTTAGAGAGCACTTATATAAACCTAAGTGGGATAGCCTTCTACTGTGAGTGTATGGCAGCTGCTTCAGGTTTGTTTACACCAACATCACCACAAACACATGAGGAATGTGTGATGTTACAATGGCTACAGTGTCACTAGGTGATAGGAAATTTTTAGCTCCATTATAATCTTATGAGACCATCATTGTATATGTGGTCCATGTTATGCTGAGCATACTCTTTTTGGAAATAAAATCTTTGCAGATGTAATCAGGTTAGGATGAGGTCATACTACATTAGGGTGGGCCCTAGTCCAAAATGACTGTCCTTAGGAGAAGGAATGGAAACAAAAGGAGAACATGATGTGAAGACACAGAGACATACAGACGCAGTGAGTAGACAGCCATGTGAAGATTGAGGCAGATACTACAGCTATGCTGCTGCAAACTAAGGAATGCCTAGGCTACCAGAAGCTGGAAGAGGCAAGGAAGCATCCCTCTCTAGAGGCTGCAGAAGGAGTATGACTTGCTGATGCCTTGACTTCAGGTATCTGGCTTCAGACTGTAAGACAATGAATTTATGTTGTTTTAAGTCACCCAGTTTGTAGGTAATTTATTAAAGCAGCACTAGAAAACTAATACAAATTTTGAAGGAAATAATCTTGTGATAATTGTCTTTAATTTGTTCATACAGAGGAAAGAATCCAGGTGATTGAGAGGTTAAAGGTCCCATTACAAAAGGAGAAGTTGAAAAGAGGACTATGCTGGAAGAGACAAGAGGGCAAGATCAAGAGGTGTAGTCAACATGTTGATCACTTCCTCACAAAATCACTTCACTGTTTGCTTGAAAGTTATATTCCTGGGCCTCATAAACAATGTCTGAAAATGTAGTCTCTGAGTGCAGAGCTTAGGATTTTGCAATTTTTGTGATATGACCACATTAAAGTTTAGGAAACATGGTCTAATCACTTCTAAAACAAAACAAAAACAAACAAAAAATACACCAAACTTATCCTATATAATAAAAAGGTAATATGCAAATTGACCCTAACAGCAGAACAAATGGGAATGACTGGTCACTATGACACACACTGACCACCAGGGGCAGATGCTCAATGCAAGAGCTGCCCCCTGGACGTCAGTGCACTCCCACAGGGGAAGCTCTGCTCAGCCATAAGCCAGGCTGCCAGCTGCCAGCACAGCAGTGGTGGCGGGAGCCTCTACTGCCTCCTCAGCAGTGCTAAAGATGTCCAACTGCAGCTTAGGCCTACTCCCCGCTGGCAAGTGGACATCCCCCGAGGGCTCTTGGGCTGCCAGAGGGATGTCTGACTGCCAGCTTAGGTCTGATCCCATGGGGAGCAGGCCTAAGCCAACAGGTGGACATCCCCCGAGGGGTCCTAGACTGTGAAAGGGCACAGGCTGGGTTGAAGGACCCCCCCCCCCCCGCAAATGCACAAATTTTTGTGAACCAGGCCTCTAGTACAGATACAAAAACAAATTGGTGGCTACCAGAGGCAGAGATGGGGAAATTGGGGAAAGTGGGTAAAACTGGTAAAAGGGTCAAAGCATACAAACTTCCACTTATAAAATAAATGGGTCATGGGGATGTAATGTACATATGGTGGCTATCCTGTATAATAAAAGTCTAATATGCTAAGTGTCTGGTTGTCTGGTCATCCATTCAACCACTCAAAGCATAATATGCTGATGATATGCTAAGACCACTCAACTGCTCGCTATGATGTGCACTGAACACCAGGGGGCAGACGCTCCAACCGGTAGGTTAGCTTGCTCCAGGGGTCCAGCCGATTGGTACTGAGTCTCTCTCCACCTCCCTCATCCCTCCCTGGCCCGATTGTGCACCGGTGGGTTCCCTTGGCCTGGCCTGTGCCCTCTTACAATCCAGAACTCCTCTGGGAATGTCAGAGAGCCAGTTTTGGTGCTATCCCACTCAACACAGGAGCTGCCCCCTGATGGTCAGTATGCTCCCACAGGAGAAGCACTGCTCAGCCAGAAGCCAGGCTCATGGCTGGCAAGCACAGCAGTGGTGGCAGGAACCTCTACCACCTCCTCAGCAGTGACAAGGATGTCTGACCAGGGAGCGGGCCTAAGCCATCAATCAGATATCTCCCAAGGGTTCCCAGACTGGGAGAGTGCACTAATTTCAGGCCTGTAGTAGTTAATAATATTGTATTGCATAAGAGAGTAGATTTTAAAAGTTCTCATAACAAGAAAAAAAAAAAAGATCTTGTGTCTTGTGGCTATGTACAGTGACAGATGTTAACTAGACCTATTATGGTCATTTCATAATATTATACAAATATCTAATCATTATGTTGTACTGAAGCTAATATAATGTTGTATGTCAATTGTTCCTCAATTTAAAAAAATAATTTAATTAAAAGGAAACACTGATCTACAGTATAAGTAGGTAAATCATGAAATTTAGAATTTAATGTTTTAAAATGAGAGCTCTGGCATATGGAAATGGGGACTAACCCTAGATTTATGTTGGAATTGTAACACATTAGGAACCAGATGACATTGGGTCCCATGAATTATTGAAAATAATTAAGTCTTTGATTGCGTCTTTTTCTATAGCAGCAGAAATAGTTGCAGTATGAGTCACCATCTTAAAGTATTTCCCTGTTCTTAAATATATATCTTTTCACTATTATGTTCTCACTAGGGGCCCGGTGCACAAAAATTTGTGCACTCGGGGTGGAGGGAGTCCCTCAGCCCGGCCTGTGCCCTCTCACAGTCTGGGACCCCTCAGTGGATGTTCTATGATGGCCCCAGTCTGCCAGGCGCCTTCTCTGTGTGTGCGTGTGTGTGTGTGTGTGTGTGTGTGGCCACTGGGGACCTGCCCCCAGCCGCATCAGAGGCTCGGAGCAGTCCTCCTGTGTGTGTCTACCTGCTGGGGGCCTGCCCCCAGGCACACCGTGGAGGCTTGGAGCAGGCACCCCCTCTATGTTGATCTCTCAGACTCTTGCCTTCCCATGCATGTTGTTCTCTTTTTTGAGCTGTGGCCAGGGCTGGGTGCAGCCTGCCTCCCAAGCTTGCCTACTGCCCATCTTCCTCCAGCCACCAGAAAGCAGGGAAAACCCTGCCTCTTGGTCAGGCCAGCCTTTTCCTGCTCCCTGATCCCCGGAAGGGGTCTGGGGAGCCACCAAGCAGGACTCCAGCCCCCAAGAGCTTGCTTTCCCACTCCCGAGTGGCCCCCAAAGGGCCTGGGGAGCCGCCAAGCAGGCCACCGACTCTTTCCCACTCACCGGTCTCCTGCTGCCTTCCTTTCCCACTTCCCGGTGCCGCCAAGGGGTCTGGGGATCTGCCAAGCAGGCTTCTGGTCCCTGCAGCCTTGCTTTCCCGCTCCCCGGTGCCTTGCAAAGGGCCTGGGCAGCTGCCAAGCAGGCCGAGACCGCCCCGCTGCCTCTTTCCCACTCCCCAGCCCTCCACCTTGCTTTCCCACTTCCTGGTGCCCTGCAAGGGGCCTAGGAAGCCCACCAAGCAGGCTGCCGACCCCCTGCCGCCTCTTTCCCGCTCCCCAATGCCCCTCCAAGGGCCTGGGAAGCCCACCAAGCAGGCTGCCGACCCCCTGCCGCCTCTTTCCCGCTCCCTGATGCCCCTCCAAGGGCCTGGGAAGCCCACCAAGCAGATTGCCGACCCCCTGCCGCCTCTTTCCCGCTTCATGTTGCCCTCCAGCCCTGCCGCCTGTTTCCCACTCACGGGTCCTGGGTCCTGCGCTGTACCGCCCTGCAGCCACTCTGTGCACTCGAGAGGTCCCTCAGCCCAGCCTGTGCCCTCTCAAAGTCTGGGACCCCTCAGGGGATGTCCACCTGCTGGCGTGCCTGACCAGGCTGGGTGAGGGGCTTTAAGGCTGCCCACAGCTCCCATTGCCCAACATCCCAGCAAGGCCGGCTGGACGCAGGTTTCCTATAATTGATGCTGTTCCTTTAAGGCGAGGCCTTTTACTAACAAAGCCTCCTTTCTGCCTCACCTCCCGGCTTCTATAATGAAACAATTGTTACACTTAATTGTTGCAAATATGTGTGTTGCTTCAGGCCAAAGGCTAAGGAGCCAGCGAGCAGGTAGTTTTGCTTTCGCTCCTGCTGCAACGGACGCTGCCTAAACGTTTACTCAGGTCCGTGAGTGGCGGCCGCCATGTTGGCTGGGCTAATTTGCATACAGCCGTTCTGATTGGCTGTGGGCGTTCCGGAGAAACAGTTAATTTTACTATTCCGCTTTTATTAGTTTAGATTTTTCTTTTGTGTATGGCATGATACCTGTCTTATATTTATTTTCCAATGTAGATTATTCCTCTGGCTCCAAGTAAAACTGCTCCATTTGTCATTTTTGTCCTTTCCTGCCCCTGCCCTTCAATTGCATTGACTCAAACTCAACTGCCGGTCTGTTTTTGATTAATCTTCTTGTTTTGTTCTCATATATGCCAAATTTATCTCAAGTCTACATATTTGTAGGGGTAGTAGCCCCTCCAAATATCCAATGGGACAGAATACCTATTCTCAAAGTATATTATAAAGACCTAAAGAGTATACTGAACTTGTATATTCTTGGGCCCTACCCTCAGAGATTCTGAGTTAGCATACTTGGGTCTAAGAATCTGGACCTGCAGGTAGTGCTCCATCTGATTCTGAATTAGGAGCAACTTGCACATGCTTTCCAGAAACACTCCCCACAATGAGGAGTATTCACTCTAAGCCCAAAATGATCGCAGAGTCTGAAGAAGCAGGCAGTAATGTTAGTGAAATATTTGGCAGCATTATGAGCTATATAATATTCAGATCAAGAATGATACATTTCTTTACTCTGTCATGACCAAGTGGAGATTGAAATATTGTGACTGTTTATACATGCCATATTTCAAGAAGAATGTGTTACTGTGTGATACAATTTGGCCCAGGGAGTACAATTCATGTCACTGGGGTACAGAGGTCAGGTCCTTGTCAAGGTTGTATCCCTGAACCTCCCAGCTTCAGTTGTTACCCAGGAACTTGGGGGGATACCATACTCTACTCTCCATCTGTAAGCACCTCCCAAACCATATCGTAGAGAGTTGCTTAATTAAAAAAAAAAAGAATAACTGATTCATTCCACCTGAAATAGGGATAATATGATAACTAAGAATCCATCTCATAATATCCCACCATTTTTTTTTCAACTACCCAATTCCTAAGCCACTTCCACATGTTCTCAAGTCTACATATTTCTCAAGTCCACATAGGTATCGGTTAACACCAGTCTTCTCTAGCTAATATAACATTCAGTGCAGATCACACTCTCCATGTCCAAGAGTGCTGGTCTACTCTTTCTATGGCCAAGACCAATCCAAACTTGATGGTTGACTCAGTTCCTCAGACTTGAGAATGTTTTAGTCCACATGGTTTGGTGACTAACAAGAATCCACTCTAAGTGTGATGACCTTGCCTAGTGAATAATTTCTTTTTTGGTTATGAGGTATCCGAATTCTGAAAAAATGACATACATGGAGCCATTTCAAAATATGTTGGAGTCATCATCCCAGAGAAACTGCCTTGTACAGCTTCCTCCTAAAACCTTTGAAATGTTTGAACTGAGCAAAATAAACTTTGCGATGAGCCAAACCAATACTATATTCTGACCACTGTTTGTAAAGCTAACAGGAAAGCTGACACCCTGAAAATTGAGGAC